>JAMBLF010001458.1:0-82998 GCA_030578115.1 Leucoptera coffeella | reverse complement strand
TCATGGCTTCACGTTCCGGTTCTTATTGGGACTCTCCTTAAATTTGTTATTTAACACTATTTGTTAGATGTGAAGCTTTGATCATGTTCTAATGAATTATGTTTTTTTAAATTTACTTAATGTATACATTGTCTGCAGAGTTTCTTGGCATTTCTTCTCTGTAGAGTTTGACTTTACGAAGTGCCATTAGTTTTAGCTTTATTAATCTAAATTGATTTATTTTAAGATTATTTTTATGTTAATGACATATTTTTATGAAAAATGTTTTTTGTTTTTTTTTGATGTTCAATAAGTGATATCAATATCCTTAGGGAACTATATTTTCTATCACCAAAATTTATATTTGTCATAAAGTTGTATCACCTAATAAATAGATCTATCGCTACGAAATATTTTCGTTCTGTGATAAACAAAAATTGTTCCCAGGTATGAATTACCAAATTAATGTTAATGTATGTGTAAAATAAGAGATCGATAACCAATAAAATTATATTGCATTACATGAATATAAACTTCGTTCTTATAATAACAGTTTTGTTACTTTAAATAATAGCTCTGTGCTCAGAATGGTAGATCTGTCACCAAATAAATCGATTATCGATCCCTGACTGAGACTCCTTTTTATTTGATATTTTGTCACCAATACAGTAGTAACATTTTATTTCGTTCAGATATTAAATTAATAGTATTCGTTACAAATTTAATACATCAATTTATAATTTTAATGATGAAATGATCAAAGCGGCGGAGACAAATTGGCGCGCTTTAAAAATTGACCAATCCGGCCTCAACGATGGGTAGTGGGTAACTAGGTTCGATCACACGATGCGCGACGCGGGCGGGTTAAGTTAGGTTCTTTTTTTTATAAGAAAAAATACACACTACAGGCATTGTTCGCCCGTACCATTATTATATTTTATTTTTTTGTATCTTTATTCACATCTTTTTTTTTAACATGAATACTCATATAGTCCAGTTTTATTATACTACCAAATTAATACTTAATTACTACTTACTACTTAATAAATTTCTTACATTATACATGAAATCATTATTATGATCCTTTATACATATAATTATTTAATTCTATACTACGATTATATATTATTAATCACTTAACTGGTTAGGTTAGGTTAGGTTTTTATTTGCACTTAATGCAATTTTCTAGTAACATAATATGATTTATTGGTGATCTCTTTAAATTAGTTTGCTTAAATACTTATTAGGACACACCTATTATAATACATACAAAAACATTTATTTGGTACTAGACCTTATATCTCAGGATTTTAGGTGATTTATTTTGGAACTGATTTTGCATTGTTTGGTGACTACATTTTTGTGACAGATCTACTATTTTGAGGACAAACCCTATTATTTAAGAAGCACAAAACTAATTAAATTGGTGATAGCTTAAATGATACCCATATCCTTATGTTGAATGAAAGATTTTCATTTCATTTCATTTTCATTTCATTATCATAATGAATAAAGTGCTTAAATGAATCCAACGTAATTTGTGTCACTGCACCACCCTGCTATCATCCCTAACAGCCACTAATCAATTCAATAATCTCTTTCCCACTATTATCTCTCTCTAACAATAATTTATCATTCAAAACCTTACTTTCTTTAAGGGTATTGTTCGCGGAAATGAGCGAAACGAGTGTTTTCATTTTTCAGTTTAAACCTATTTAGAACTTACTGACACCTATCATACTTTCAATGTAGCATAATGAAAGACTGAAATTGATGACTGAAGTAGTTTCAAGAGTTAAATATCAATAATTACGTAAATATAAACGCATAAAGTTGATAAAAAATCAGAAAAATGGCGCAAACAGGGTTTTGTATTTTTTCGTTTATTTCGTCACGGAGTAAGATCTGAAATCAAAATATACAATAATGGGTTCTCTAAATACTAAATAATTTGACTAAAAACATATTAGGTCCTGTTTTATTCATAATACTGCAGTTTTCGTAAGTATAAAACGCCCAATTTTGGGCCGCCATCTGTTTCATACATTTTTATATGGACAGCTTACGCGTCCGCCGCGAGTCGCTAGTTTCAATAGATCGCGTTCAGAATTTGGCGAATGCCAGCGTGGGGAGCACGTCCATTTTGTTGGCGATCACAGCTAAACCGCTAGATAATCACACGAGATCAGTTATTTCTTAGTTCAATAAGTGAAATTTGGAAAACAATGTGTAATCACTTTGATGTTTGAGGTTATTGCTTATTATATTACAAGCGATTTTTTTCTTTCGAAGGGAACTGCTAAAGTTGATTTATTCTACATGTATATTTTAAGAAGTATTTTACTTGATGCGACGCCATATTTGATATAAATTTATTCTTGCGTCATTTATGCCTATGACAGGTATGTCAGACATGATATGAAAAAATCATGATAATTAATGTACATAATTTTGATTTACCGCTTGATGTTTCGGATATTATGATAAGAAGTTCAGAATATACATACATGATACCTACTGACATCACTTCAGCTTTAGCACAGTAGGTAGGCAACAATTAGTGAACCCCAGGATAGGTTGTTTATGGTGTATATATATATATGTGTGTATGTATGTATACACACACATATACATAATTATATATTATGCATAATGACCGTGACCGAATTCAGGGTAGTCGGAGTTTGAGTATGCATTTGTGATGCTCGAAATCATAAATATACATTTGGGATACTCTTTGGCATCTTGAATTAGAGTTTTTAGCGTACTGCAGAATAGGTTATACCGCTACCGGACAGATATACGGAAAGAACGGCGGCCAGTTAGATTTTGTTTTTTTTACGACTCAGACTCATCTCTCTCAAGAAGGGTAGACCGCGGAGCAATTTTTTAGAGACAAATTGCTATCGAAATCCGAATTCGGTCACTAGGCTCTCATAGCGGTATTGGAGGTCGCACCAAAAAAAATGTATAATTATTATACATATCCTGCTGCTCCAAAATTTTGCTCAGCAGTCTGTAGGTATTGTTTGCCTCGGCAAACTTTACGCATAAATCGAATATTTGAAGTTCTTTTTCAGCTCAAAACCATACGAAAATACAAGCGCATTACTAGGCTCACAGACTCCTACAGGAGGTCGGGTTAGGGTACTCACTCAAGTACGTTCCAAAACACTATTTCTTATTGTTTCTATAAAATTAAAATTATTTAGAGATCCCGCCACATAAGCTGGCAGTAGCCAAACTTGGAACTAAATTTGACGTTTCCGCAATTGCGTGTTATTTTGTATGAAAGGTAAATTTAGTATTACCAGCGTTGTGTTTTTTGCCCACTCTTTGTAATTTTTATGTTTGTTAAGGGTGATTATAATAAATTGATTTCCGGAGTTTCTTGTTAGTTCTTCTCCAAGCTAGGGTCTCCGCTGATCTAACCTCGGTAAAAAATATGTAAAGACAATGCTCAGTGCCATGTTTGAAATAGTTTTTTTAATTTATACTTAGATCATAAGATAACTTTCAAAGAGAGCTTGTGATATTTATAATTTTGAATATATTATGGCAGATGGAGGCGTCGCCGCAGTTGCATAATTCACTGTTGCCAGTAAACACGCCAAAACTAGCAATCACTGTGCCATACGGCTCGATACATTATAGGTTTCATTGTAACGGTCTTTGGTTGCAGAGCTATAAACTCAAATAAAACAAATTCATATATCAAAGTCAAAAGTCAAAATATTTTTAGACCGTTACAAATGAAACCTATAATGTATCGAGCCGTATGGCACAGTGAGTGCTAGTTTTGGCGTGTTTACTGGTAACACTGGATTACGCGACTGTGGCGACGCCTCCAACTGCCACCTTATGTGGCGGGTACTCTACCACAAGTGATTTATTATTTAAATATTGATTACTTTTATATATTTATGACTACAATGTTTTTAATATATATTAATAAATAATAAGTTGTTGAATAATCTGATTATAATTTATTAGTGTTTGTTTTGTTTACAACTCAATTGATACACGGAACGTGCATCCGCCATGACAATAAAGTTTGTTATGATTTTGTTATATCAAGTTTGATGTGATTTATTTCAGTGTTTTTGAAACTATCGTAGTGTGGAACCTGTTTATATCGCAAACATAAATAACATTACATAAAATATCCCCTATTATCCCGCCGCATTGCTTTGTGAATCGATATTTATAGAAAAATGCTTCATGCATAAGAATTTACAAATGAAATAACAACAATTTATCTGCAAGAAATCTAATTCATCATACTGATTTGATATTGACTTATATTAACTTTGATTTTAACTTATTTTAGATATAAAAACATTCTTGGCCACTACTAAAACAGAAAGGTAACCTCAAAAGTATTTATCCCAGAGATAAACAAGGGGCTGCAATTGTTTTACACGGACTTGTTTCTATAACAAAACATCGACTTTGTTTTGGAATAAGGTGGTAGGTATCTGTAAGAACATACACACATCAACATGGTCTAGGGATATTTAACTCAAACCTAAATAACTAAAATTATACTACCTTTTAGTTAAGACACCTGTATCTGTAGTATTATATCATCTGTGCCTGTATATTAAATTAAACCTTGATTATTAGCCTATCTGATTAAATGAAAATATTTTAGTGAAAGTTGTAATTTAAAAAAATCTAGAACAAGAGAAAAACCTCTGATAAAACTTCAAACTAAACTTTATTTTTAAAACATTAAAACTTCAACATAACATTTAATTTTTTTACTAAAATCGTGTTCCACTGAAAATCAATAATGTGTAGATCTTCCTAAGACATTCCTGACACATCTGCAGGGGTTCAGCATGCTTAAAACAAGGGTGTCAATATCCCGTTGTGGAATATTGTCCCAAGTCCTGCTAAGATGCAAGAAAAGATGGTTTTCACTGACAATATCTTCTGGGAAATTTCTTAGAGCTCTTCTCTGAAGCATATCCCAGGCATGCTCAATAGGATTTAAGTCTGGAGATTGCGCAGGCCAGTCTAAAGCCTGGACATTGTGCTGTTGTAACCAAGTTGTAACGATACGCGGAGATAATTTGTCATCTTTATATTTTCTGTAAGGCCAGTATTAAATCTAAATTATTATTAATTAAATTTAAATCTAATTCATGATACTGATTTGATATTGACTTATATTAGCGTTGATTTTAACTTATTTTAGATGAGTGAGGGGGCAGTGACGGAACGCTGGACGAGGTTACTCGCTAAAAATAGAACTCATTTCCATACACAGGATATAATTTGCACTAATCAGTAGATGTCCATACCTAGTCACTAATCAAAGTGTAATGTAACCTTAATATGAGCATTTATAAAATTAAATAATAGGTGCCTATTATTACAAACAATATTTTAGTGCAGTAACCATTACTTACATACATTATAGACTATAACTAAATTTATAGTATACTTATTTCAGGAGCTTATGTAAGTAGTAAATTGTATATCAATACACGATGTGTGTTTGCAAATTTTAACACCTACAGAGAAAAAAAGAAAGAAACTTTATTCACTACGTTAACAAAACACAAACATGGAAAAAATATAGGTATGTAAAAAACCATTGATGCAGTGAAAAGGTGCTGCCTCAGTATACGATGCAGCTAGGCTGCAATCACTGGTCCTCCGGCAGCACCCAATTCGGAAACCGTCACAAGCTGCATAATATAATAAATAACAAACATACACAAAATAACTAATTTATAATATACAAATATAATACGAGTTCGGCTGTAGCCCAGTGGCTAAGAACTCGGACTTCGTATGAGAAAGGTCCTAGGTTCGAATCCCGACTCTAGCATGTACCAATGAATGAAATTTAAATATTTGTTTTTAATTTACGTACATAATTTACAGTCGCTAACGGTCAGGAAAAACATCGTGAGGAAACCTGCCTATCCCTCAGGATACCTATATACGGCGATACGGTTCACTACCTATCACGTTGGGTGTTGTCTATCTAGTGAGACGCGTGCTTCGAATGACCCATACCTAACATGCCTTCGAAATTTCGGAGATGTGCATTCAAGCCTCAGACTACCCCGCCATAATAAAAAAAGGAGTGTGTATACACAAATCGTGAAGCGTATGTATGTATATAATACGCATACATAAAATTAATACACTATAATTCATAATCATACTTCGGGCAACATAAACAAGAACATATATATATATATATATTATAGACATGTAGATAGATATAGGCACACACATACACAGTCATACATATTATATATACATTATAAACAGTAGTAACATCGTATAAACATACATTAATATATTTCATACACATACACATTTATTCAAACTCATATATAGAAAGAAAAATATATAACTATGGTATTTGCACTGACAAGGTGAGACATTGATAGGAGTTAGGGTAAGGATTTTTGTTGTTTGAGAAGACAAGCCTTATACCTAAGGTAGAAAGCTCCCCTAGAAGCAACCTCGCGAAAAGGTGGAGGTATTTCATTCCAGCATTTGGACGCAGAGGTACTTACATCTGGTGCTAGTTTCTATACCAAAGAGCAATTACAAAGGTTCGTGGTCTAAACCATATTTAAACGTAAAAGAATAGCTGACAGTTACAGATTCCGAGAGCTAATAATCATCTTACTACTTTCATTTTAAATACGCCAGACTGTTACTATATCAAATTAACAAATAATAAAATAGGTGAGTACGCTTTGTGAGGTCAGGTGTATGTGTTTTGAGTATGCCGAGAAGACACATCATCGTGACAAAACAACAAGCAACAAGACAATTTCAATGCATATAATTAAATCGTAGTTACTAAAGTATCTGAAAACTATCTACAAGTGCGCAGTGTTTATAGTTTTATAATCCTGAATAGGTACAAAATACTGTGCTCACATTACGTCGCTGCCGCCGACCCCGATTGATATGGCTACGTCACACACATCCCACATCCCTTTCGGGGTAGTCAGATGTTGAGTGGCAACTAAGTTTTTTTGTATTTTTTTGTCAATCGAAACCCAATCGTTACCTGATTATCAATAGCCAATGTAATAGGTGATTAACTAAGTCCTTACATAACCAAACCAGGTTCCCTCACTAAAACAACAGCACGTGAACAATTTAAATGGTCACCCATCCAATTACTTTCCACGCCTGCGTTGCTTAACTTCGGTGATAGAACGAGAACCGGTGTATAAATCACAACCGTAAAATCCTATTTTACGATCACAACATAAAATATTTCAGCAAAAACATTATTGACATTACATAACACAAAAACAAATAATTGACAGTATAATAGTAGTTTATCAGGATCAAAAGATATCTGTATGAAAATCGAGACATTTACATTTTTCGCACGACTGCCCGCCTATAAAAGTCTGTGATCCTAGTACATATTCCGTTTGTAAATTTAGTCGCAAAATCAAGCAGTATTAGGGCAAAATAAAATTAGGTTTTATGCATAGTAACGAGTTTACACTTAAATTCATGAGCTCAATTTTATTTCAATATGTGTAGTGTGGGTAAATGTAACTAATAAATTGTATGACTACTATATCTACAATATGGTAAAAAGTATTGTAGAATAGGTACTTATATAATTTTACCGTGAATGAACTGAATTAACCTAGGTAATCATAATACTTACGCATATGAAAAATGACTACAGCCGATCTTTCGTTGAAGAACATATTTTATTTCAAAAGCATTATAATCTAAAAACATAGTTTTACAAATTCGTTAACCTTTCGGAGTCAGTAAATGAGTGGTTAGGTAGTTGCATACCTACATACATACATAATGTAATCTGTACTAGCATCATTACAAACACTGGAAAACTTGAATTTATTTCGTGTTGGATTGATTACCATCTGGATTTGGGTGAGAATATCAGTTTATACGTTACATCATATGGAAACGATACGTATTTATTGATATAACTATCTGCAATTTACACGCCGCGGCGGCGCGTCGTCATGATCAAAACTATCTGTCACGTTCGACAGAGAATATCTGCTAAGAAGTCGGTCTGGATTGTCGAAAAATCATCACAATGTTTATTTTATGTTAGATAGATAGATAATGTACGTTTTATTTAGCAATTAAAAAATTGTCTTGCAATCGGCACACTATTGAGTTTAAAAATCAATTATATTATTAATATAAAACTCCCATAAACGTTTCGCGATGTTTTGAAATTCGCGCCTTTTTATATTTTATATTCTGTCCAACCGCTAAAAACAGCACTAACGCGCAATGTACTCAGCGCTGCTGCGCTAGAAATTTCGGATTTTTGACATTTTATGTAGATCGTCGGGATCTCTATATAGTTTATTTAATACCTATTTAGAGATCCCGCCATATAAATTGGCAGTTGGGGGCGTCGCCACAGTCGCGTAATTCAGTGTTACCAGTAAACACGCCAAAACTAGCACTCACTGAGCCATACGGCTCGATACATTATATTTCATTTGTAACGGTCTTTGGTTGCAGAGCTATAAACTCAAATAAAACAAATTAATATATCAAAGTCAAAATATGTTTATTTAAAATAGGCCCTATCACAAGCTCTCTTTGAATGTTATCTTATGATCTAAGTATAACAACAATAAAGAATATTATTTTTATAATTAACAAAAATAAAGATTACAAAGAAAGTGAGCAGTGTGCCAGTTTTTCCTTAACAATTCTTTGTAATCTTTATGTTTGTTAATTATAAAAATTAACAAACATAAAGATTTATTAATAAATTAAGATTATTAAGATTTATTAATTAATTAAGATTTATTGTTGTTATCCTTAGATCAAAAGATAACTTTCAATAAGAGCTTGTGGTAGGGCCTATTTTGAATAAAAATATTTTGACTTTTGACTTTGATATATTAATTTGTTTTATTTGAGTTTATAGCTCTGCAACCAAAGACCGTTACAAATGAAACCTATAATGTATCGAGCCGTATGGCACAGTGAGTGCTAGTTTTGGCGTGTTTACTGGTAACACTGAATTATGCAACTGCGGCGACGCCTCCATCTGCCATAATATATTCAAAATTATAAATATCACAAGCTCTCTTTGAAAGTTATCTTATGATCTAAGTATAAATTAAAAAAACTATTTCAAACATGGCACTGAGCATTGTCTTTACATATTTTTTACCGAGGTTAGATCAGCGGAGACCCTAGCTTGGAGAAGAACTAACAAGAAACTCCGGAAATCAATTTATTATAATCACCCTTAACAAACATAAAAATTACAAAGAGTGGGCAAAAAACACAACGCTGGTAATACTAAATTTACCTTTCATACAAAATAACACGCAATGGCGGAAACGTCAAATTTAGTTCCAAGTTTGACTACTGCCAATTTATGTGGCGGGATCTCTACGAATTTATTTCCTCAGAGCTCAAATGTTACGTTTACTTATAAGTAGGGTTGCTAGCCGAAAAAAAGATCTTGAGATCTTGATCTGCATTTTAACAGCAATAGAACCTTTGATCACGGCTTTCACGGCTCTCCCGCTCCATGGTAGTAACATGGGGTCCCATCCCATACTATTTTTTTCGACCAAAACTTGAAGCATCAATAGGTGGCGCTATAAGTCATCAAAGCCAGATAAAAAAAAAAATATTGAAAATTTTTGCGATTTTTAGCTATATTCATACATAATTCATCATAATATGAATTTATTTACTTACTAGTGAGTAATGGAATGTGCGGATATCAATTTTATAAATAATAAAGAAAGTAAAATTTATTTAGTCCTGCCATCTTGTCTCATCTAGTCAATACTTGTAGAAGCAACATTTCAGGCACGTTTTCTATTCGAAAGCAGATGTCGCTGTGTATAAATAGACATATACATACATTGTGTGTGTGTGTTGGCGGTTAGTATAACTACCTATAAATAAATGTATTCAGTCAATTAAAATATATCTATACATAAATGTGATTGACAATTAGATAACTAGTTTCAATACATAATATGTATTGTTATTACGTATTATAAATACTTCTTTATTTACTTAAGTATAGGTTTTTACAGTTTGTTAGCTCAAACTAAGCACTTCTTGATTACGCGCCGTAAATTGTAGACACTTATGTCAAGAAATGCGTATCGTTTCCATATGATACAACATTTACAACGTATAAACTGATATTCTTACCCAAATCAATATGGTAATCAATCCAACACGAAACAATTTCAAACTTTCCAGTGTTTGTAATGATGCTAGTACAGATTACATTATGTATGTATGTAGGTATGCAACTAACTAACCAATTATTTACTGACTCCGAAAGGTGAACGAATTTGTAAAACTATGTATTTAGATTATAATGCTTTTGAAATAAAATATGTTCTTCACCGAAAGATCGGCTGTAGTAATTTTTCATATGCGTAAGTATTATGATTACCTAGATTAATTCAGTTCATTCACGATAAAATTATATATTCTACAATACTTGTTACCAAATTGTAGATATACCTAGTAGGTAGTCATACAGTTAATTAGTTACATTTATCTCATCGTAACAAAATTGAGCTCGTGAATGGAAGTGTAAACTCGTTGCAATGCATAAAATTTAATTTAATTTTGCCTCAACACTGTTTGATTTTGTGACTAATAATAATATAATGTTATTATTTACATAATTATGATTTCAAAAACATCTAAAATATAAACGGAATACAAGGTCACCGACTTTTATAGGCAGCCAGTCGTACGAAAAATGTAAAAGTCTCGATTCCCATACAGATTTCTTTTGATCCTGATAAACTTCTATTATACGGCCAATATTAGTTTATGTGTTAGGTATGTAATGTCAATGATTTTGCTTAAATATTGGGTAGGTATTTGAATCGCGCTTATGAAAAATTATGATGTGTAGTTGTGATCATAAATATAGGATTCTACGGTTGTGATTTATACACCGGTTCTCGTTCTATCACCGAAGTTAAGCAACGCGGGCGTGGGAAGTAATTGGATGGGTGACCATTGAAATTCCTTACGTGCTGTTGTTTTGGTGAGGGAACCTGGTTTGGTTATGTAAGGACTTAGTTAATCACCTATTACATTGGTTATCAGGTAACGATTGGGTTTCGATTGACTTAAGATTGCAAAAAAACTTAGTTGCCACTCAACATCTGACTACCCCGAAAGGGATGTGAATGCATATTTAGCACATAGGTTTTTTGTGTTCGTCTGTCGGGTAACGAGGGGGATCGGGGATCAATCGGGGTCGGCGGCGGCGGCGACATAATGTGAACACAGTATTCTGTACCTATTCAGGATTATAATACTATAAACAGAGATCCCGCGCACTCGTAGATTGGGTAGGCATAGTTTACGCGAGAGCATAGAGCGAAGCGGCGCACGCGGCAGCCCCCGCCACCCTCGCCGAGAGCGCTGCAAGTCGCTCTATGCTCTATTACGGGCACTAATAAATGTAAATAATAGGTATCGCTGAGAATCAGCGTTCCATCCAAAATAGACTTTATTACAAATGCAGAAATTCTCCATTTACATTCCTATTATTTTCCATTTACACATTTCAATAAAATGCAATAGGTATGCATTTTGTATTTCATTTTGGCATGTTTTTGTACTGTAAACATCTGTCAATATCTAATCATATTATGATGATGCAAAATTAGACTTTATTGCATTAGAATTTTAAAACTAATTTTCAATTTTATGTATTTGCAATATTTAAAATGCAATAGGTATTAATTTTATATTTCTTTTCAATTGCGTGGCGTGGTCACTATGTATGTATATTGCGTTAAAATTAATCGACTTATTAAATCGAATAAAAAGAGAATGATTAAAATGTGCATTGCTAGATCTATATAAGTATACACGTACATATATAAAACATTATTATAAAATTAACTACTTAAATATAATGATAATATATTTTTATATAGGTTGCGAAGGTAATTTAAAGTGGAAGGAAGATTATGATTGAGACAATCCTTTCTAGGCAGGTGTAGGTAGCGTGAAGAACAGAAGAGCATAATATATGAAAATGTTTATGAGTGTGAGTGAAGCAAGAGCAAACAGGCGTAAATATACGTATGTACCTATGTAACGAATAATAATAATAGTCGAAGTAATAATAGTTTTTTTATTTAATCTAAACAATTTCCTCTAAATGAGAAGCGCTGAAAAGCGGCTGTAGCCCAGTGGGTAAGACCTCGGACTACGTATGAGAAAGTTCCTAGGTTCGAATCCCAACTCCGGCATGTACCAATGAATGAAATTTAAATATGTGTTTTTCATTTACGTACAAATTTACAGACGCTAACGGTTAGGGAAAACATCGTGAGGAAACCTGCCTATTTCTCAGGATAGGTAATAGTCAGTGCCTATATACGGCGATACGGTTCACTACCTATCACGTTGGGTGCTGTCTATCTAGTGATACGCGGGATTCGAATGACCCATACCTAACATGCCTTCGAAATTTCGGAGAAGGGCATTCAAGCCTCTGACTACCCCGCCATAATAAAAACGGGAGTGTGTATACACAAGTCGTGAAGCGTATGTTTTATGTTTTTTTCTTTCTATCGGTACACTATTTCGTTTAAAAATCAATTCTATTATATATATTTCGAAGGCATATTCGATAGAAAGAAAATTTTATTATTATATTTAATTATATATATATATATATATATATATATATATATATATATACAGGGTGTAACAGAAGAGTGTAGCAATACTTCAGGGTCGTATAAAGCATCACCTAATTAGTCTAAATACCAAGTTTCAGTGGGATCGGACTGAAATTGCCTTTTTTACAGCTATCTGAAAATGAGTAACATTCACGATCAGCTGATCGCAACAAAATTCCGACCCATCACTATGAGTAACTAAGTAGGTAGGCTTGTCTAGGTAGGTGGCGAAGTCAAACGCTTTCAGGAAAGCCGCTCAAAGCTATAGGCTCCACCCCCAACACCTTGAAGGTGCCGTCCATTCTTTGTGAAAAGCCGCCCGCCGCCGCCACAGATATTAGGGCGAGTTCACATACAATTGTAATATTATGCGTTCACTTTTTTACATAATCAACGCGTGGAACATGTTAGGTACTTGATTAGCTTAGCATTCCTAATGTCGTAAGTCATCGCTTAGGGTCGTCGTAGAATTACCTTTTATCACTTATTACCTATTGCCATCAAGTCTTGCGAGATCCCGTGACGTCACATAATAAATGAGACCGTGGAGACTGCTAGAAGCCAAATTCTGTCCAAAGTCCAAACCTAAGAAGATTACGGCGTTTGTTAGGTATGTTACCTATACCTACCTGTAAACGTAGTTATGTTACATTCCGTCGCTTGCGCATTTTTATAATAGGTATTTTTATAATTATTACCTATCTATTTATCTTCGTAACGGTCTGGACTTAAAGGTAACCAGCTGCCTTATTCCCGGCATGTCGTAAGAGGCGTTTAAGGGGCTATATGGGCTTTTTTGTTTACCTAAATACCTACCGAGACGGAGGCTTCCTCGTTCCTTTTGATTTTTATGGGGATTATGGGAGATGTCGTGTACGATTGTATGTATGATTTAGTCATGTGGATACCATCTATCCACACATTCCGACCATGTGGTCTCTTGGTTGCCATTTACGACCTCCCGGGAAGAAATCAGCCGGTTACATTCTATTTAACTTATGCCAGACCAGCACTGGACAGTCCCGGACTAGCACGGGCATTTCATAATACATTATCAGTAGGCACGTAACACCATCATTTCAGTATCTTTAGTTGTAGATCATTAAATTAAATAAAATTCTCATGTTCAAATGTAATGTAGGTAAGTAACCACAAATACAGGTACCTAATCAAATTACGCTTGTATGGAATCGCCCTTAGAATTTTGAGTGAAATTTACCTATTGTTAATTTTATTTGTTTTAGTTACTCAGTTGATTTTTGACACGTGTCCAGTTGGCAACGTTTTTGCATATTGAGATTTTCGAGATTCGTGCGTGAAAGTAAACTAATTAATATGTCTTTTAGTAATAGTGAATACTATAATATGATGTTGTGTGTGGGAGCATGCGACGGAAGCCTCTCACGAGCGCGTGATTTGTACAACGAAAGGCACGTTGCCCACAGAGGTGGAGAGATTACTCTTCCATGTGTGGAAACATTTCGGCGTATGGTCATCCGCCTACACCAGACTGGCTCCTTCCATGGTGATCGCAGGCCTGGTAGACCTACTTCTATGGATGCTGACTTGGAAGAAGAAATCCTTGACCACTTCAGTGAGAATCCAAGGACCAGCACTCGTCGCGCTGCAGCCGAGTTCGGAATCATCAATCACATGGCAGTTTGGCGCGTCCTCCGCAAAGAACAACGGCATCCGTACCATTTCCTCGACGTTCAAAATCTATTACCTGTTGACTTAGACCGGCGCATAAGTTTCTGCAGATGGTATCGAGAACAGGTGGGTCTATCTGCAGAGTTCGCATCCACCATTCTGTGGACAGACGAGGCATCCTTCACCAGAGGAGGAATAAAGAACTTGCATAATGAACATTTGTGGGCCCGTCAAAATCCCCGCGCAACCACTGTTACAAGTTTTCAGCACCAGTGGAGGATAAACGTATGGGCGGGTATTGTTGGGGACTATGGTTTGGGGCCGGTCTTCTTGCCGCCGAACTTAAATGGGTAAAATTATTTGCACTTCTTGAGAGAAGGGTTGGATGAGCAGCTCATGACCCACTTGCCAGCCTCCGTTTACATATCCTTGGTCATGAACCACCAGATAATTTACCAACATGATGGTGCCCCTGCCCATTTCGCACGAGAAGTTCGAGAGCACCTTGACCACAACTACAGACAATGGATAGGCAGAGCTGGTCGTATAGAATGGCCGCCGCGATCTCCAGATCTCACTCCGCTGGACTACCTTTTGTGGGGTCACATTAAGAACATCGTTTATGCAGTAGAATGTTCAACTGCTGAAGAAATGAAAGGGAGAGTAGTGGCAGCATTTAGGACGGTGACCCCCGAAATGGTACGTAACGTACGCAGTGCCATGTACAAGCGCACTGAACTATGTTTATCACAAGCTGGAGGACATTTTGAGCAGCTAGATAACTAAAAAGTCACCTATTTGTTATATTTGTGAATAACCCGAATGAATTACACATAGTTAGTGGACTGCAAGAGCTGGTCTGAGTGACTTAGCGGATGGCCACATCAGTACACACATAGTGGATCCGCCCCACCGGGAGTGTTTGGCGCCGACCGTTTTGAGCAAATAGCTGATAATTATCTTAGTTTATTATTAACTAAGAAGTGTAGTGGTTCAGTGTCATGATATCTACTATTGATGTGAAAGTTGTGAAACTGTACGGAATCTTATCAAGAATTTGCTATTTCAATAAAAACCAACAGGTCAGTCTAACTTAGTTAATAATAACATAATTTGAAGGGTAATAAGATTATTGAAATAATGAAATTTAATTTATGTTTTAAATAGTTTTTATTTAAAACATAAAGATATGTAATACTTTGTCTTGTGTTTATGTACGTATCCAGTTTGAATTCATTCTTTCGGTACCTAAGTCCTAAAACGCGACTAAGAGACTAAACTATCATTGGTCTAAAGGCTGACAATCTCTTTTTATTTCTAAAGTGACTCCGTGTCACAGTTATTATCCTAAGTATTGATACTATTGAAATTGTAATGTGACCCAATGCTAATTATCTTAAGTCACCCTAAATTCAGTCTACCCTTACGAGGATTAACTACCTGTCACTTACCTATTAAAGAGCGAAAGTTTTATGATTAGGTTACGCTAAACGTTGACTTCAAATCCTAAAGAGGTAAAACATAAAACCTCTTCCGTCACGTTTAGTTTTTATGTAGGTACCTGGTAACTACTGAACAAGGCATTACAGTCGTGATGTTTATGAGAAAAATAATAACCGGGTTGGCAGGCTTCAATAAATTATCTTGTATGTGAAAGAAAGGTCAGATAAATTTGTTTGGTTACCTACATACACATGCATCACGTCCATAATCCCCGAAGGGGTGGACAGAACAAAAGATTCCTAAGACCCTTTTGTCACGTTTAGCCTGTCGTTGGGGGACAAAGATATAAAAGATTTTGGTACACTGGGGATGGTGGCTAGGCAAAATACCTAACAAACCCCCTAGTCCTTTAGTCGCCTTTTACGACATGCCGGGTAGAAGACAGCCGGTTACATTCTATTTTAGTCCCAGATCAGCACGGGACTACAATTTTCAATAACCTACTGAAAAGTAAACAAACTTTGAATCGCCGACAAAAATCCCAATCCATATTTACTACAAACAGATTTTGAGCCCTATTGCGTAATGAATAACGTTCAATTCCCAATAACACAATGTACTGCAATAGGTAGCGGCCACAGACCTCTATTACCCTAGATGCCGCAAATGCACTCATTTCTATGAAAACCGCGCGTGCCGAAATATGCGTAGGTATTATGACGTCACAGCGGCGATTTAGTGATGGGAAAATACTCGCGCATCAAAACGATTCAACGGAGTGCGACGCATAATAGTACAAATTATTGGTGCCAAATAAAACTTCAAATGTGATTATGAAAAGTTTATTCATGTTAGATATTGTTATGTTATATAAAATAGTTTTAAGTTAATCTAAAGTTACTATTAAGTAGGTATATGATTGGCTTAGTGGTACACACAAGTGACTTATCTAATTAATGAGACTTATTTAATTATTCTTTTAACCAAAAAACATAATAAAAATTAATTTGTAAAAACCAATTAATTTGCCCCGTAGCATCAATCCACCTTTCTTTAATATAGGGGTCGCTTGGAAACCTGTAATGAAAATTTACTTTACGTTATTCTAATTCTTAACAAATAAATACAACATGAACAAATTTTACAAACATAATTTTCTTATAATTTTAATCAGTTAGAGTACCTATTTGTAGTTTTGAAATCCATTCGAATCGACAACCATAACTGGAATCGATTCATGTGCACAACACTATTTGCCTATTTGGTACGATGAATGAGAATAACCTCTGTACCACGAAGCGCAACTACCACTGAAAGTATCGATCGATTCCGTGTTCACTGCTTGTTTTATATGAACTGATACAACACCTTTGGAACTAAATGCAGCAATGTAATTTAAACACGTAGTATGCACACATTTACATGTATTTTGGTGGTTTACATAGTAATATACACAAATAAGATAAAATAATTGATTTATAAATAAAATACGCACAATTAAATAACAAATTTACTTACCGGTGAAAAGAAATATTTTCATGATCTCGGCTTACTTTTCTTGAATCATTTTTACAAGATATTACGACACAACTAGGCATTTTTCTGAGGAGCGCTTCACGTTCGCCAACGATGACGGTCGGGACGGAACTAAATGTACGCAGTCAAAAGGTTGATCATTGATCAACCTTTTGACACGCAAAGTACGTACACTTGCGGTATCTAGGGTTATAGAGGTCTGTGGTAGCGGCGCACTGATTCTTTTGACGAATGCCGATGTCTCAGGAAAATGAGACTTAATGCTAAGGAAATAGTGCGAATTGAATTTCCTTGCGGTAATCATGAAGGCGCCGAAATTTCTCTCTCTATTTACTAGTTGGTTTCAGTTACACTAGGGATGGGACATTGTAATATTTGTACTTAGGTATTTACTCATTTTTGAGTATCAGATTATGGAAAATTCTAGATTTTAAGATATCGAGCTAAAACTTTACAATTACACTAAGTAGGTGATAGAGAATCTAGCCCTAAAGTATTGCTACACTCTTCTGTTACACCCTGTATAAAAAAAGGGTGACGTTAGGTAAACCTATAACCGCCGACTGTGTATGAGAAGATATATAAGTGTCAATGAAGCGAAAGCGGTCTGTCAGTGGAACAAATGGGGATCCGTGATCTCATCTACCCCTCTACAGAGAATCAGGCGTGATGTGTATGTATGTACAAATATAGTCACTTTATGTACCTATGAATGTATGTAATTAATGACTATTTGTTCTTCACTTAAAAAAACTGTATTTAAGTAAAACGGTTACTAACCCATCAGCTTGGACATTACGACATTATATCGGTGAAAGGTATACAGAAATAAGAGTAAAACACTTCAAATTACATAAGAATTAATTCAGGTTAAAATGTGTCCTTTTAAGATTGTTTCAAAGTAAGATTACGATTTAATATATTACGTTAATAGTTCCACATTTTTATACGTTACTAGCGACCCGCTCCGGCTTCGCTCGGGTATAAAATATATAGCCTACTCCACAATTTAATGGATGTTATTATACATATAAACCTTCCTCTTGAATCACTCTATCTATTAAAAAAAACCGCATCAAAATCCGTTGCGTAGTTTCAAAGATTTAAGCATACAAAGGGACATAGGGACAAAGAAAGCGACTTTGTTTTATACTATGTAGTGATATATAACAAACATACGCTTCACGACTTGTGTGTACACACTCCCTTTTTTAATTCGAAAGTTCGAAGGCATGTTGGGTATGGGTCACTCTAAGCCCGCGTTTCAATAGTTAGACAGTACCCAACGTGATAGGTAGTGAACCGTATGGCCGTATATGAACACAGGCTAGGCCTTTCCCGGGGGATAGGCAGGTTTCCTCACGATGTTTCCTTCACCGTTAGCGAAGTGAAATTCATTCATTGGTACATGCCAGAGCCGGGATTTGAACCTAGGACCTCTAATAAGAAGTCAGAGGTCTAACCCACTTGGCTACAGCCGCTTTATATCAAAAAAACTTACTTATGTTATTATATTACTTAAGGATTTTAGGATTAAAAGGATTTAAGGACGTAAGTATATTATGTTATTATATTACTTAATATACTTACGTCCTTAAATCCTTTTAGGGTTAAACAGGAGTTTCATAACAGATAATGAAGACTTCCGAAGGACGTTTAAGCACCTGAATGCTAATCGTGGGGTCCCGGGTTCGATTCCTGGTGGAGGCAGAGTTAAGAACTACGCTTTTCTTCTGCTTTCTAGTCTGGTTGTTGGTTATATATGCTATATGTATTAACCTAGCTCAATGTAGTATATGTATGTATTTTAATATTAAGTAAGTATTTAAAAGATTCATTAACTTGGTTTGAGGTGGCCATAGAATTACTACCTTCGCAATTGCGGAGATGGACACCTGAACCTCTGACTACACCGCAAGGGTAAGGTCGTGAACGCGTTTGCTTGTATATGTAAATAAAATACCATCTTTAAAAACCAATACAGTGCAGTTAATTTGCATAAAAGTAATGCATTTTATGTATGGCGTAAGACTTTAAAACATCGGGGTTAAGTACCTTTGTTATGACATTACGGTATTCAGTTCGAATCTCGACTGAACCAGTTTTGTGCCCTTTCTAAGTAAACTTCAGTGATAGTGTTAAATAATTTACAAAATACTCACTAAAAATACATTTGCGAAATGCACCAAATACTACGGTGAGGGAAAACATCGTGAGGAAATCTACTTGTTCCCCGAACAGGTAATAGTTAGTGCTTGTAAATGGTGATAAGGCTTAGCACTTGTCACATTGAGTACTATCTAGACAACAAGGTTCGAGGTGGCCATAGAATTACTATCTCCGCGATTGCTGAGATGGAAACCTGAACCTCTGACTACCCCGCGAGGGTTAATAGTCTTAAAGGTGTATTTGGTCTTTCAAAGCATAGTTTTATTAACAGCTATATAAGCTTATATAATTAGTAATAAGCGAATTGGCGTTTCATACATACATTTACATTCACGCCTCTAATTTCCTAATGGGATAGGCAGAGACTATTGTTCGCCACTTTGAACAAATGTAGCTTGTCTCACTCATATCCGTTAACCTAATATATACCTAATCATATATATAACGTCTATAAATTTCCAAGGGGTATACAGTTACAATTTTGCAAAAATTTTCATAAGACAGCAGAATTTAAATGTAAAAAAAAGGAAAATGTATCAAACTTAATTATAAAACATAAACATACACTTCACGACTTGTGTATACACACTCCCTTTTTTATTATGGCGGGGTAGTCAGAGGCTTGAATGCCCATCTCCGAAATTTCGAAGGCATGTTAGGTATGGGTCATTCGAAGCCCGTATCACTAGATAGACAGCACCCAACGTGATAGGTAATGAACCGTATGGACGTATATAGGCACTGACTATTACCTATCCTGAGGGATAGGCAGGTTTCCTCACGATGTTATCCCTCATCGTTAGCGACTGTAAATTATGTACGTAAATGAAAACACATATTTAATTTTCATTCATTGGTACATGCCAGAATCGGGATTCGAACCTAGGACCTTTCTCATACGAAGTCCGAGGTCTTACCCACTGGGCTACAGCGGCTATTAACCTTAAAACCCCTATAGTCTATTCGCGTTAAGTAAATAGTGACGTCATGATAATCAGAGGTCAAACTGACCAATGAGACGTGAGTAAATGAGAATAGAAGTCACATTGACCAATAACAGACAACCCCTATAAAATCTCATTGGTTAAATCATGGAGACCTTGATGACGTCATTATTTTGTTAAAGTGAATATACAATAGTCCCTTAAACGCCTTTTAAGAAGCGCAAGAAAGGTAGCTAGTTGGTTTCAATAAAGCAGTGTGTTACTAGAAATGCGGTTTCGGTCATCGAACCCAACACAATGAGATGGCATGTCAATCGCTCAATGATCGGAAGATAATGTCATCTATAATGACAGGCTGTTATGGGGAAACGATATTATAGTTTCGAACCTGTAGAAACTAGGTATTCATAAGACAATACTACATATGTACATACACATTTCACCCGTTTACATGTAGAGGGCTAGGCTGAGATTACGGATCCCCATCTGTCCCGACCCTGATAAACCACTTTCGCTTCCTTGACACTCATACATTTCCTCATACACACTCGGCGGTTGTAGGTACTTCTAACGGAACTCTTTTTCAATTTCAACAATCCGAAAGAAAAAAACTGAAATTTTAATATATTATTCGATAAGTGTATAATAACATGTGTTCAAGGTTGCCATAGAATAACTACCTCCGTAATTGCGGAGATGGACAATCAAACCTTTGTAGCAAGACTTCATGAAACTGTTTATTTTGTTAACTTTAAGTATTGAGAAAAGTGTATTATAGTTTGGACAAGTTATACAGATGAATGATAGTAGATTAACAAAAGGAATATATGTGGGTGAAGTGGAAGGGCGGTTACGTAAGACAGCCCAATAGGACACATGTCAGTCAGATGGACGCCATATTGGAAAAGGGTGACGTTAGAAGTACCTATAACTGCCAAGTGTATATGATGAGATGTATGAGTGTCAATGATGCGAAAGCGGTTTGTCAGGATCGGGACATCTGGCGATCAGAGATCTCTGCCTACCCCTTCACAGGAAAACCATCGTGATATGTATGCATATAGGTATAAAAATCTTAAAATATCATGGACCTATATGAAACCAACCTAAGTAATAGTTAAGTAAGCATTAAGTAGGACTTCTGTACAGCTGTACTTAATGATCCAGATTTCGAGTCACTAAAGAGATAAACAAAGAGAAATGCACTCAAAGCCACTTCTCTAATTGGGGTAAATAGACATACAGATACTCATGCTCTTTTAACCCTTGTGGGGTGTACTTTGCTGTGTATACTATTCTAGTTTTGTAAATGTAATTATTATTTGTGTATGAAAGTTGCTTTACGAATGTAATATGATTGTGTGTATGAATTGTATGTGTATTTTGAATTGTCTTGTTTAGCTTAGATCAACAAATAGATGACGAAATTGTTTCAATTCATTGTCTAGAAAATATGTGTAATTGTACATGTTCATTGATTTGTGTAATACTCTCGTAAGGATGTCCTGTAATTGGCTACTTTTAATGGCTTCTTAGTTTTAAGTTATTGAACTGTTATTTTGCTGTTGGATGTCTTAATAAATAAAAATTAGTCGATTTTACTGGTATATTGTATGAGATGACTAAGGGACTAGGGGTAAATAGAATTAAGAATAATATTATTTTAGGACATTATTACACCAATTGAATTAGCTCCTTGGTAAGTTCATTTAAAACTTGTGTTAAGGGTACTAGTCAACGTATGTTTAAGACATATATTCTTCTTGTACATACATATGGAGAAAAATATCTATACAGCATATATATCAACGCCAAGACTGGAAATCAGAAGAAAAGCGTAGTTCTTAACTTTACTTCCACCGGGAATCGAACCCAGGACCTCACGATAAGTGTTCAGGTGGTTAACCAATTGCGCCAAGGAGGTTCTCCTTTCTATTACTTATGCGATAGAACAGTAATCTGACATCAATATTGCTATATCAATGCCACAAAGCCCTTTACTATCTGTATGCTAAGAGTGACTGAAAAAAGAGTGTCTACAATGTTCTGTCAACCCCAAATGAGATAAAGGACATGAGTATATCTACATACATAAATATATTCACGTCTCTACGTCCCTAAGGAAATAGGCAGAGGCTATCGATCGCCACCTGGAACGATCCTGACAAATCTCTCTTACTGCACTCACACCCATTAACCTTCTCATACATGCTCTTCTGTTCTTCACGCGGCGGATATTTTTTATGAGTATCAATGAATATTCTTCTAAATTGTAAACCGATTTAGTTAATAACATTTAAGCCTAAGGTATTTCACTTATGAATGTCATAGCATTAAAAACATTATGCATACGGCCCATGTTACAAAAGAAACGCGTTCACGACCATTAACCCTTGCGGGGAATTCAGAGGTTCAGGTATCGATCTCCGCAATTGCGAAGGTAGTAATTCTATGGCCATCTCGAACCCGCGTGTTGACCAGATAGTCAGCACTCAATGTGGCAGGTGGTAAGCTATGTCGCTATTTACAAGCACTATTACCTATTCGGGAAATAGGTAGGTTTCCTTCGATGTTTTCCCTCACTGTAGTATTAGTATTTAGTGTATTTAGCTTTAAAAAGGTAGACTATTTTATCATATCTCTTACCATACATAAACCTCAGAATACTCCGTAGTCATATGTAACAATAACGTCACCATTATCAGTACATACATACCTTATGAAATCATCCAAGTTAAATAACAGTATTAGTTAGTATTACACACAATTATATGCCAATCTTCTGCCACATTAAAGTTCGTGAACCGGGGCTTCCAAGTCATCATGGCTCGTAAAAACAATAATATTTTAGAGATAAGTTTGACACACTGAGAATTTTCATAACAAAAGCGAAAGTTCATTCCTATTTGGTTGATTCTGCTAATTACTAGATACACTTTTTTGCACTATTTATATCTAAAAACATAAAATAGCGTAAAACAGAAGAGAATGTATGAGAAGCTGAAATGGGTCTGAGAAAAGTAAGTAAGATTTATCAATATCGTTCAAACAATATTCTCTGCTTATCTCGTTGGGCAAGTATACACATTAATGACAACACAGCAATGTTGCCTGGTTGCTAGCCCATTGCCAAATCGATCCCATTAACCACTAGTTCCTTAGTTGTTTACTATGACATGCCAGAAAAATTTGCAGCTAGTTACCATTCTTTTTTCGTCCCAAATAACACTAGTCCTCATTAATTAATATATTATAATATTTATAATTAAAGTGTATTAATTAATGAGGTTATATATTAATTAATGAGAACTTAGCTTCTGTGTCACGAAGTAATTATTAACATTCTAGTAAGTCATATCCAACACGTGACTAAACGAACTAACTTATGTATAAAATGTATTTTTAAATAAACTGCAGACAAATAGTAGAACCAAGTTTCAATGTACACCTAAGCTGCAACACGCAATTATAGTCTTTATTCCTTAGCAATAAAGACTTTCAATTAGCTAGATAGAGAACTTTCACCTAATAGGAATGCGGTGTATTTGATCTTATTCTTTTATGGCTCTTTCTTTATTTATCGATCGTTTAGCTATACATTGACATACTTGCTGTTTTGGAAACGACACATACATATACATTTCACCAATATGCTGGACGCCTTTTGAGACTGCCATAGTAAATTTAGCTTATAAAATATGGATGATACCCAAACTACAAAAGTGTTTTTTGACAAGCCATTATGTGACAAGAGTTTAATTATTGTTCGAACAACTCAACAATATTTAATCACTTACTAAACACTATTCAAACTCTAGTCAAAAATGAATAGCGTTTCAGAAACCGGCTGATAGTCATTTAAATACGTATTTTTAATTCAATTCAATTTGTGTTGTTTAATTCAATTTTGTTACATTATCAATTTTAAATAATTATTGTACGAGTATATCATATAGTATGTAATTTTAATATTTTTTTCAATGGGTATCTTAATGAGTATTCATTATTATTATATACTCATGATTAATAACTAACGGGACTTATACGCGTTACTTTTCATATAATAAAGTTACGCATAAAACTTACGCGATAAGTCCTGTTAGTTATTAATCGTGAGTATAAATCGCGAATCTCTTAAAACTATAACTAATACATTACACCAATATCCATGGGAGCTCCCGTGCTAGCTGGGACGTAAAAAGAGAGAACTAGCTGCCGTTCTTTCCAATATGTCCTAGGAGTCGACTAAGGGACGTAGCGTATTGGAATCTATTGGGTGATGGGCTAGTATCAATGTTTCATATGACATCACATCCCCAAAGCTCATGCTAAAAAGTGACCTAAGTCATATTAATGTTTCTTCGAGGTTATATCCACCCCGAAAGGGATTGAAGGACGTGAATGTATACGTATGATTGTTAAATGGGTAAATATAGAAAAATTAATGCAATCCTTTGGAAATCAAATAATTGATTAACTTAATTATCATTATAATATATGGTGTCACCCAAAATCCATTGTATTTAAGAAAACTTATCTCTAATTTGACAGACAGGTATTGAATCCATCCCTGTTTGAGATACTGTCTACTAACGTACCTATTTAAAAGAGAAGAAAGAATTTTAAACAATGTTTTCCCGGACAGTTTGTTTGACCCATCCAAATATTGACCATGTCCAACGTAGCTTAACATCGGTGATCGAAAGAGACGTGTTAACATAACACTTTTATTAATTATTGTGGAAAATAAAACAAATATACACAGAAATCTTCATTTATTTAAGAATCAACAATCAAATTTTAAATCTACGATATAATCCAGCTATACCTATATAAATAGTTCAGAAAACACAAATATGATATTCTAGATTTAAACAGAGTTCATTTCGACAATGATATATTTTATGAAGCCCTTATTAACCCGAAGTACTGTATCCCCTTTTGATATTCAACTTGGATATGTAATATAATAAAATTTACATACATTATGATATGGTTATAAACGAATTATATGACACATATAGTTAGATTTGAGATTTTACATTTTTAAATACATGTATTGTAAAATTGCTAAAATAAAATTAATTATCAAATAATTACTATGAATTATAAAACGGTAAACATACAATAACACCCAAAATTTGTGCTACACGGGAATCGAAGTTAACACCTTGAACTATCAGCAAAATAACGATCTTCAGACAATATAATTACATGCACATTCACGCCTGTACGTCCCCAATGGGATAGGCAGAGACTATCGATCGCCACCTGGAACGGGTGTCAAATCTCTCTTGCTTCACTCACACCCATTAACCTTCTTACATGCTCTTCTGTTCTTCACACTACGTAATAGTATGTAAGGACAGCCAAGAAATATAAAAAGGTATCAATAAAAACTTATAACCGCCGAGTGTATAAGATGATGTATCGATATCAAAGAAGCGAATCTATATTATCAGGATGAGTAAAAATGGGTATGCTTAATCTCTGCCTACCCTTCAGTAAGAAAACGGATGTTACTAGTCTGCATGTAAATAGTCAAAATTATTACTTGTACTTAAGCCTCTGACAGCGTCTTGTATTTATTCAATGACGTTGATAGTAAGCGTTTTGCCGCGTGTCGACTCGAATTTGTCGTTGGTTTGTATGTTCATTATCATGCTAAGGGATAGGAACATTCCTATACCGAGAAGTGAAGTGACGAAAATACCGCTCCTGCAAAAAATATATGAAAATCTTTAAATTTCATACATCAATACGTCTCTACGTCCCTAAGAGGATAGGCAGAGACTATCGATTTTCACCTGGAACGGGTGACAAATCTCTCTTGCTTCACTCACACCCATTAACCTTCTCATACATGCTCTTCTGTTCTTCACTACGTACACCCGCCTTGAGAAGAATGTCTACAATTTGATCTGTATAAGTTCTACGCGGCCTACCCCGTGCAACTCTATCTTCCACTTTGGTTTTATAGATTTCTTTTGTAACCCTCCTTTCATCCATTCGCTCCATGTGCCCAAACCACTTTAACAAACCTTTCTTTATTTTTATAACTAAATTCAACTATTTACGAAAAAATAACTGTTTATTGTAAGGCAAAACTGCTAGTATTTAAGCAATCAACAATATATGTATACTACAAGCAATATCAAATAATTTGCCACATTTTTATTATTTCATAAGTTTTCATTACATGAAACATTGCATTGTAATTATAATTTGATTTTTATATTAAAGTCATCGCTCCTATTAGTAGCAGGGTGATGTTATATAGCTTAAAGCCTTCTCAATAAATGGTCTAACACAAAAAGAATTTTTGAATTCGAAGCAGTAGTTCCTGAGATTAGCGCGTACAAACAAACAAACTCTTCAGCTTTATAATATTAGTATAGACTGTGGTATAGATATGCGTAGTTATAAGAAGTGATTTATGATTACTAGGGTAAAATATTAAATTTCAACATGTGAAAAATATATTGGTTCAACCTTATTCACTAGTAGCCCAATTATGACTTAAAGATTATGTTCGAAGCTGAATATTAATATTTGAAATCTATTTATTTATCTATAATCTATAATTATCTTCTTGACTATGAGCTAAGACTTTTGCGCTTACGATTTTACATTATCATGTCGTTAGAGGTGACTAAGTGATAGGTTTTAGTTACACGGACATTCTATCGCCAGTTGCTTAGGAGTTTGTATGCTTTAAGGTCCTATCTACCTCTTAGAGTATTGATATTTTACGTACCATATTGGTGCCGTGAAGAATCCAACACAATCGAAGTGGTCGGAGAACTTCGCCGTACTCGACATATAAGGTTGCATCTATAAATGAAAATACATATTTATAAGACTAGCGACCCGCTCCGGCTTCGCTCGGGTATAAAATATAGAGCCTACTCCACTATTTAATGGATGTTATTATGCATATAAACATTCCTCTTGAATCACTCTATCTATTAAAAAAAACCGCATCAAAATCCGTTGCGTAGTTTCAAAGATTTAAGCATACAAAGGGACATAGGGACTGAGAAAGCGACTTTGTTTTATACTATGTAGTGATAGTGACAAGACAAACGCGTTCACGACCATTAACCCTTGCGGAGGAGTCAGAGGTTCAGGGGACCATCTCTGCAATTACGAAGTTCGTAATTCTATGGCCACTATAGCCATACCTGAATGAGATGTATGAGTGTGTCAATGAAGCGAAAGTGGTTTGTTTGAAAGATGGGGATCCGTGATCTCTGCCTACCCCTCTACAGGGAATCAGGGATGATGTTTATGTGTGTAAAACGGTTCCCCGTAGTTACTGCTTGTAAATAGCGGAATGACTTACCACCTGTCACTTTGTGTACTGACTATGTGTTCAATACGTGGATTCGAGGTGGCCATAGAATTACTTCCAATTCCATTTACCCCTAGATCCTCAATCACCTCCTACGACATGCCGGGAAGAACGACAGCTAGTTCTTAGTAAGTTTAGCATTCTTTTTACCTCTTTACTAGCACGTGATGTATAGTCATATAATATAATGAATAATATATATAAAAACTATAATATAATTAACTATTTAATAATATAAAAACTATAAATAATATATATATATATATATATATATATATATATATATATATATATATATATATATATATATAATTTATGTACCTTAACATCCTGGAACTCCAAGGTAGCATCATCAGCCCTATAGACCAGAGGCAGGCCACAGCTGTAACTCTTGCCCAAAACCGCAGAAGGGGCAGACTGACCTGTAGGTGCTTTTAGCAGGACTGAGTCTTGACCCCTTTTGACCTCTGCCCCCACGGCAATCCACCAGCCTTGCGATTGTTTGAAGCTCAGTTCTAAGGTTATCTGGGAGTAAATTAAACCTGTTAGGGTGGATGGGACGTCGAAAAACAAATGTCATATCATATAGGGAGATTGTTCCGAACTTTAATGAACCGAAACTGACTCGCTATAATGATTTTTAAATGGATTTTTCTTCATTAGTAAATATTATTGCAGGTTGCTAACCCATCGCTCAATTCTATTGACCCCTAGTCCCTTAATCTTAGCATTCTTTTACGTCCCAGTTTACCTTATCTCTTTGGTTTTCCTCATCAGCAAACTTCACCACCAATGTGGAGTAGAGCCTGGTGGGCTTCACGGTTTGTTCTCCCACGGGGGTGTCCAGAATTGTGACTGACCCATCAGGCCATACCATCTTGGGGAATGTGGATGAAGAGAAGAGGACTGCTTTGCCAGGTGGTCCTAGGAATGTATATGGTGTTATGTAATTGTAACTGTAAAATTCTTCGCGGTGTTGATAGAGGTTCAAATATAGTTTGGTTTTAATAAAGATTGAGTAGTAATAGAATATATTTAAATATTCTATGGAATCAAAATAGAACTTACATTTCGTGAAGTAAAACCAAAAAACTGTATAATATAGTTAACGATAATAAATCAATAAATAAATACATTTATGAAACCAACCGAATACTATGGTGGGGGTTCTACGAGAGGACACCTATCTGTTCCCCGAACAGGTAATGGTCATTGCTTATAAATGGCCTAGCACATTGTATCACATTGAGTACTGACTATCTGGATAACACAAGGTCCGAAGTGGTCGTAGGATTACTACATAAGTAATTACGAAGATAGACACGCGAACCTCTGACTACCCTGCATGAGTTGTCTACTAAGTTTTGTCCTAAATAAATTAAAGATCGTGAATGTATTTGACGACCTCCGTGGTGCGATTGGTTAACCACGTGAACACTAATCGTGAGGCCCCGGGTTCGAGGCAGAGTTAAGAAATGCGCTTTTCTTCTGCTTTCCAGTCTGGTCTTTGATTATACTCGTATATGCTATAGTATATGTATTTATCTATATATAAGAAGTATATATTTCACAAATATACGTTGATAAGTACCCTTAAGGCAAGTCTTAAATGAACTTAGCAAGGGGCTAGTTCAATCAGTGTAATAGTTTCCTAAAATATTATAATTTTACCTGACGCATTGTACAGTACACCCCTAACAGGAACCTTGGCTTTAGACACTTCCTCTTCTTCCTTATCAGAAACTCCCCTTTTCTTCCTCCAATAATTGACGGAATAGTCCTCGGGAATGAAACGTGGAAGACTATTGCCTATTCGAAGAGAATCGAATCAATGGTAGTTAAATACTTGAATAGAAAATACATACATAAATATCTTCATCCTTTAAAACGTTTCAGGATGGATACAACCTCGGGAGTTATAGCGTTATTAGCATTAATATGGAACATTGGTGTTAGGTTACTAGCCGATCGCCCAATAGATTCCATTTACTCCTAGTCCTTTAGTCGACGGCACGCCACGCCGGTAAAAACGGCAGCTAGTTAGCATTCTTTCAACGTCCCAGACTAGCAGGGGACATAAATATATTGAAAAATTGTGACCATTAGATTGGTCTATATCCACCGAATGTGAATCTAGAGTTAATATAATAGGGATCGGTGATTTTGGCCCAAAGAATTGTAACTAATAAGTGGAAATGAGCTTATGTTAAATATTAATTCGTTGGTTCAAGATAATTTCAACATTTATATTATAGAGAGCTACAACACTATAATTATTATGAAAAATAATAATAAGTGTAATATAATAATAACATGCCTACGAAATTTCGGAGATGGGCACTCAAGCCCCTAAATATTTTGTTATAATAAAAAAGGGAGTATGTATACACAAGTCGTGAAGCGTATGTTTGTTATATATTTCGTAAAAGAATTGTGGAATTAGTAACGTAATATATTGAATCGTAATCTTATTTCGAAACAATCTTAAAAGGGACATTAATTTGAAGTATTTTGTTCTTATTTCTGTTGTAATATTTTACGACCTCCGTGGCGCGATCGGTTAGACGCCTGAACGCTAATCAGGTACCGGGTTCTATTCCCGATGGAGTCAGAGTTAAGAACTACGTTTTTCTTCTGTTTTCCAGTATGGTTGTTAATTATATATACTATACTCGTATATACGTTGACTAGTACCCTTAACACAAGTCTTAAATGTACTTAGCAAGGGGCTAGTTCAATTGGTAATAATGTCCTACAATATTATATGTGTATTATGATTTGCATTTTAGGAATATAATACATACCTAAAATCCCAAGGACATTTCCATCTCCGTATATATCTTGCAAACGGGCAAAGGTTTCGGTCATCTGTGCATCTCTCTCCGACCAAGGACCTTCAAGGGTTATCACCTGAAACAGATATAGTTTATTAAACACGTAATTAAAATAACAACAAATCTCTTGCTTCACTCACACCCATTAACCTTCTCATACATGCTCTTCTGTTCTTCACTACGTACACCCGCCTTGAGAAGAATGTCTCCAATTTGATCTGTGTAAGCGACTGTAACCTAGTAGGCAAAACTTTCGACTTCGTATTAGAGGTCCTAAGTTCGAATCTAGGCTCTGATATGAACTTTTGAATTAAATTTAAAAATGTGGTTTTCATTTACATTTGTACATCTGTGAGGAAAACATCGTGAGCAAACCTGCTTATACTTCGGGATTGGTAATAGCCAGCGGGTTTGAATGGCTCATACCTTACATGCTTTCGAAATTTCAGATATGGACATTCAAGGCTCTGACTACCCCGCCACAATAAAAAAGGTACTATGTATACACAAGTCGTGAAGCGTATGTTATGTGATGTCTCTACGCGGCCTCCCTCATCCAACACTTTCGTTCACCGTTCAAGGTGCCGATAGTCTCTGCCTGTCCCGTTAGGCGATCGGTGGCGTGAATGTAATATGTAATAATTATGTACACCCTATTCGTCAATATTCGTATAATATTTACGTTTTTGCGTCGAACACGAAATACGATTTTTTGAGTTTATTTTACCGTCAAAATTTTAGAAAAAAAGTTACATTTAAGTAAAAAGATAAGAGCCTAGATAACATACATAAACATACACAAATCACGCCTCACAACGTAGCAGTTAGGAAGGTATCGTGGCTCAGTAGGTGAGGAGCTAGAAATGAGGATATGAATATTATTTAATTCGTAATAATAAAAAAAACATTTGCCAAAAACTGGGAATACTATTATGATGAGGCAAAACATCGCCAGGCAATCTACCAGATAACCGAACAAGTTTGTAAACGTTGTTGTATATGGTGACATAGCTTACCAGATTTAGCATTAAGTATATACTGACTATCTGACCTGACTCTACCACATGAGATGGACACCCGGTCCCTGTATACCCCGTAAGGATTAATGATCGTGAAAGTCTTTTGTTAATTATGGTGTCAAAACGAATTTACAAGATGTTTATTTATTATTGATACTTTTTATAAATACCTGAGTTTCGTTATTGACATAGTCCGGCTGTAATTCCAAATAGTCTTGACTTAGAACCAGCATAGGCTGACCCTCCAGCATCTTACGTAACCTTGGGAAGTAGTTTTTCGACAAAGGTCTTGGGTTCTGGTTGACGAAAACTACCACTGATTGTGATCCTCTGTATATTTTTGATAAACTATCTTCGGTTAGGAAACTTAACGCCGGAATTTTGAAGTTTTGTAGATACTTTGGCCCGAAAAACAAGAAGGGGCCATTTAAATTCGCATTTGTATAGCAAATTAATATAAATAGAAGCGAAATATTGCTTCTGATATGCATTTTGGTTGTGCTTTGAAACTAATTTCGTAGAATCGATTTGGTTTTGGCGCCTGCGTAGTAACTGACACTTCGCGCGCTCTTGTGACATTGACAGCTGCTCGGCGGAGTTATTTTTATTTATTAGAGTTGATGACAAAGTACTTTGGTGCAAATATATAGTAAAAATATTCATTGCTACAAATAATTATTAAAATCAAGTGTAATGCAAATAAATGCATTATAATTATGTTAATCATGTATTTTTTATATGAACATGTGGAATACTATGCGTTCATACATCTTCTTTATTGTTATTTCATTATTTTGCTACACCTAAATAGCATAACATATCCGTTTGCTTTCTGTTGATAGTTACTCAGGGTTTAATTAAAGTAAAAACGACTGTTTAATAAATGGTTTTATTATAAAATGTATTACAACAAAATGATCACAGCAACAATCTTAAAATACTATACAATGGAATGACTATTAAATTGAAACTTAGCACTGCAGAAGCCGCCGAACTAGACGAGAAGAAGAAAGATTTTTCTGAAAATAAAAAATTAAAGATTTTAACTCGTTGTTATACGTCAAAATGGGCACAATCATTCACGTCACAAATATATATAATTAAAGATATTTACAAGTTACCCGAAAAACACTATTTGCACATTTAAATTAAAAATGTATGTTCTTTAGTACCAATATAAAAGACAACTTTGAAAAATAGTGAATTGTCTCGTCATAGGGATACCTAAATAATAATAGCATTAGCAATAGCAAATAGCAATTAGTGAGAAAACATTAAGTACTTTAACATTACTTCAAAGTAATACCATAGGAACGCAATCATGACTTAAAGTATTTATGACCAAATCACACTAATTATATGTATATAAATATTATACTCACTCTTAGTTTTCTCGTTAGGGTCGACAGTAGCACAATGTCTATAAGATATGGTTTTCTTCCTTTTAGTATTCGTGTACCCAGGAATGTAAAGACTAGGCGAATCAAGACGACCTGATGATAGTAATCTGAAATAAAAACATAACTAAATATGCATATACATCTATATATATCATACCGTGCGGTCGGGGATTTAAATAAATGTAACCATTCATCTTTCTCATATTTGGTCAGATTACTTAAAAAGTCTGCTAGATTAGTTCGAGTCCCGTGCTAGTTCTTGGACGTAAAAAGAATGCTAACTAGCAGCCGTTCATCCCGCCATGAACGGCAACTAAGTTAGCATTCTTAGTAGTTCTTAGTAGTAGAGGTGAATAAGGGACTAGGGGCAAATGAAACCATTGGGCGATGACCTAGTAACCTGTCACCAATGTTCCATATGACATCACAACATTCATGCTAAAAAGTTACCTTGGACTGTATAGTATTATATTATCTGTGCCTTGGAGATTTTACTATGTTCAGGTTCAGAAATGAAATTAAGTTCTCTATTTATAATAAAAGGATCATAAATATCACTTATTGAAAGGCATAAAAAACCTTTTACCCAAAAAAACTTTTTTTTTTCATTTGGTCTTGTTGTTCACGACGCTCATATATATACGAGTCTATGTAATGATACCTGGTAAAGTCAAGTTCCAGCTGGTTAGCATGAGGCCCCGTGAAGTGCAGAAGCAGCTGGATGCAGGCTCCCTGATGCAGCAGCTTCGTGGCTCTAGAGTCCACGCTCAGCATCCATTCTGGAATGCCCATCACACGACGTATGTCTGCCAGGAAATGGGACCTAGGAGGACACATAAATGTTATCAATCAGCCTATGACAGTCCACTGCTGGACGTAGGCCTCCCCAAGGTAACGTCACAAAACACGATCACTCGTGGCTATAAATCGTGGCTCGTGGTACATAAATGTTATATGAAAAGAGAATTAAAATCTTTTTATACTAAACGAGGGCTTATTGGATGTAAATAAAAGATTTTCCATAAAAAAATTGTTGTCATTTGGATAAATTAAATATCTAAAAAAAAACTACTATTATAACTATAAATTCTATTATTTCAAAATAAATATACCTATTGCGATTTCGTAAAGAAAAAACGCGCATAGAATAAATGCCAAGAAACTCTGCAATTACTAACAGTAACAGATAATGTTGTATAACAAACTTCAAGGGGATCTCAAAAGGAACCGGTTCGTGAAGCCACGATCACATAAAATATACAAAAGACATAATAATATGTATATACACAGCCTACCATTATAAAAAATCTAATACATTTGATCTCTTGCTATTTAGTCTGCCTATGTAATAACATATGTTGTTACTAATGAGTAACTACTAGTATTAGTAACACATATATGTATGTAACAATCCCTAAAAAGAAAGTTATTAAATGTAGAACAAAATTCTGAAACGTACTTCATTAATAATGTATTAACGCACAATAAATTTAGGTTTAAATTAAGACTAGTGTGTAGGAGGACATATCTTATCAGTGTCAATGAAGCAAAAGTGGTTTGTCAGGATCGGGACAGACGGGGATCCGTGATCTCCGCCTATCCCTCTACAGAATCAGGCGTGATGTGCATGTATGTCGTCTGAGAAGTAAGGATTATGTTTTCCTCTGTAATAACTTGTTGAGAAGAAAGGCATATCGCTTATAAAGTCACAGCTATCGATCGTCACCTGGAACGATTCTGACTAATCTCTCTTGCTTCACTCACACCCATTAACCTTCTCATACATGCTCTTCTATTCTTCACGTATACTTAAATGAAAAGCATACTTACAAAGAAAACCGTGGCGGCTTCATCACATTGACATATTTAATGATATCCTTATCAGGTTCGATGTTCGCGCAGGCCATTTTATCACTACTTCCCTCAGGGCCGAAAATCACAATCGACCTTCCCACGGCCGAGACTATTCCTTCTAAGGGAAAGTTACTGTCCACGAATAGTTGCCTATCCCCACCAATGTCTAGAAAAGAAATGAGGTTATAACATTACTGGAAGATATACATATATATTTCAAAATGGTTCTCGAATGGCGGCCGCGTCTCGGTAAACGTAGTGTAGGACGCCCCCCTGCTAGATGGACCGCTGACCTGAAAAAGGTCGCTGGTAGTGGTTGGCTGAGGGTCAAGAATGATCGTGTTTTGCGGCGTATTTTTGGGGAGGCTTACGTCCGGCAGTGGACTGACATAGGCTGATTGATCTGATTTGATACACATATCTTTCGAACCTTGGAAATATATCGCCAAATTCACTTTTATACCATAAATATTGGAGTAGTCATGTTCTATGAAACATTGCAAGGTCCAATTTATATCCTATCGCCCAATAGGTCCAATTTATTCCTATTTCCGTATCCATGTCATATAACTAGCCGGGAAGAACGGTAGTTTAATATTCGTTTAGAGCGAGCACAGATCTCCATTTTCCATAGGGATAAGAACTTATAGTTAATCGATTACATTCATAATCTTATTGTACACGGGTGATATTTTTTTCAACCCCTTATAAATATAACTATAGTAAATCCACGTGTAAAAAACATACTTTTGTATTTCACAATATATTTTTCTACATACATTTTACAAGAAATTAAAATATGAGTATATTTATATTTAAATATAGTGAATATTTACCAATAGTCCCAAGTCTCGCTGTTAGATCTCCCACATCACATCTCAAGGGGTTATCAGCACCACATTCTTCGTTATACAGATCTTGCTGCAAAATATACATAAACCGTCGTAGTCGTCAAGTACGCGATTATGGCAGAATAGTCGCTACCCCACCAGCCCTATACCCAAAAATTCATTTTATACCGAAATATAGATATGTTATTGTCATTAAAACGAAACGTTTTGAAAATCCATTAGTGCGGATACACTAGTATTTTATCCACTCGAAACCATTAATTTTGAATGATTATTCAGCTATGTAATCTAGTCTACGGTACGAAATTATTAATTTAGTTACATTAGTCAACCCACCAGGGTTAAATAAACGTTGTTTCACGCTTAACACAACAGCATCACAAGAGGTAAAACTCTAAGACGCAACCTTCGAAAATGTTTTAAGCCATCAAAATGTTTAGATTGGTTTAGATAGAGTACGTGACTTAGGCGACGGCAGATTTTGCTGTAGCATCCCATCATAGTTGATACCCAAGTACGCGGCGCGTCGTGTGGTGCCGGCAAATTTTAGTATCGAAATAAAGAAACGAGCATTCTAAACTCATTGAAATAAGTATCATAAGAACTTGATTAGTAATAAAATGCTTTGCTATGACAAGCCATGCCACGCCGACACTGGTCACCGGCCCTTATCAAGTACATAAGTCAATTCCATATATATTCTCTTAGAGGTTTTGCCACTTGTCTAAAAGTACAGGTATACAAGTATACATAAATTTTATTTTTTATGTGTAGGCCCAGTATTGATACCAATGGTATGATATGTAAGGCCCCTAATCTAACTTACATTAAGTGGATCCGCCAACTGTGTGAAGTAGGGATTCCATCTGTAACCAGCTGCCACGCATCGAGTCAGCGTCACTTTGACAGCCGCGTCCACACCCACTGGATTCACGAATATATTCCATTTGTGGTTGCGAGTCTGGTAAAAGATCAGATTACATATAAGACTGTATAATAAATAAATACCGGCCCAATAGGACATATGACAGTCAGACAGACGCTATATTGAAAAAAGGTGACGTTAGGAGTACCTATAACCGCCGAGAGTGTATTAGAGAATGTATGAATGTCAATGAAGCGAAAGTGGTCTGTCAGGATCGGGACAAATGGGGATCCGTGATCTCTGCCTACCCCTCTACAGGGAATCAGGCGTGATGTGTATGTATGTATGTAAAAAAACTATCTCAAACATGGCACTGAGCATTGTCTTTACATATTTTTACCGAGGTTAGTTCACCAACCATTTCGGCTGCTCAAGATGCCACGTCATGAAGACCACGACCGCTCTGATAAGAGCGTAACGATTGAGAAGAAGAAGTTCAGCGGAGACCCTTGGAGAAGAACTAACAAGAAACTCCAGAAATCTATTTATTATAATCACCCTTAACAAACATAAAAATTACAAAGAGTGGGCAAAAAACACAACGCTGGTAATACTAAATTTACCTTTCATACAAAATAACACGCAATGGCGGAAACGTCAAATTTAGTTCCAAGTTTGGCTACTGCCACCTTATGTGGCGGGTACTCTACCAATAACCGACAAATGTGTATGAGTGTCAATGAAGCGAAAAGGGTTTGTCAGGATCGGGCAATGGGGATCTGAGATCTTTGCCTTTTCTCTACAGGGAATCAGGTGTGATGTGTATGTATGTATGTACGATGGTACAACCATTTCCGGTTGGTAAGAGGTTGAATGTCTATCATCAACTAAGGTTTTGTGATGATCTTTGGTCACCTAAATATCCAACGTGAGAGATGGTATACCAGGTCGAAAAACTGACTATGGCTTACCTACTATCGAGAAAAATAAGGTTACAGTTTTTGCCCTCACCGAAATTATATCCCTCAGTATATAAGTCTGATCTCAAATCCCCGAACTTGTTCCAATGTAAATATAATTTCGTGCACATATTCACAATAAAAAAAACTATTGTTGAAATGCACCAACTAGATATCGCGCCACATAAATTAGCAGTAGGTAAACTTGGAACTAAATTTGACGTTTCCGCCATTGCGTGTTATTTTGTATGAAAGGTAAATTTAGTATTACCAGCGTTGTGTTTTTTGCTCACTCTTTGTAATTTTTATGTTTGTTAAGGGTGATTATAATAAATTGATTTCCGGAGTTACTTGTTAGTTCTTCTCCAAGCTAGGATCTCCGCTGATCTAACCTCGGTAAAAAATATGTAAAGACAATGCTCAGTGCCATGTTTGAAATAATAGTTTTAAGAGATTCGCGATTTATACTCATGATATAAGATATAAGGGTGTGTATAAGATTGATTGCAGCTGTGGGAAATCCTACGTCGAACACACTAAACGGTCTATTGCGGACAGAGTGAAGGAACACATAATATATGTAATATATAATAAGAAGGATAAGTCCCGTTAATTATTAATAATGTTTGAAATAGTTTAATAAACATATTTTGACTTTGATATATTAATTTGTTTTATTTGAGTTTATAGCTCTGCAACCAAAGACCGTTACAAATGAAACCTATAATGTATCGAGCCGTATGGCACAGTGAGTGCTAGTTTTGGCGTGTTTACTGGTAACACTGAATTACGCGACGGTAGCGACGCCTCCAACTGCCAATTTATGTGGTGCGATCTCTAATCAGGCATCTTGAAGATACCTACCTACTCTTTGGAATATAGTAAGTACCATGAGGTCAACACGTGGAACCGAGGTGGCCATGAAACCATTTCGCAATTGTGGAGATGAACACACGAATCTTTGACAACCTCTCCGTCTAATGCCATAAAACTATTCGTATATACATCATAACACGTTTAAGCTAATCAAAAAAACAAAACAAACGCATTCACGACCATTAACCCTTGCGGGGTAGTCAGAGGTTCAGGTGTCCATCTCCGCAATTGCGAAGGTAGTAATTCTATGGACACCTCGAACCCACGTGTTAACCAGATATTCAGTACTCAATGTGACAGGTGGTCAGCCATGTCGCCATTAACAAGCACTTACTATTACCTGTTCGACGAACAGGTAGGTTTCCTCACGATGTTTTCCCTCACCGTATAATTATAATCTCTACATCACAATACAAATTTCTCAACACTACATAAACCAAAACACTCACATAATTAGTATTCCTCTCGCCAGGATGCCTCAACTTGACCTCGATTACCGTGTCACTGCTGCTTCCATCATAATGGATCAGCTGAGTCATCCTGACATACCCTGACGCGAAGCCCCCAGGGTGGTGGAATGACGCTATGGCCCTTAACTCTCTACCTTCGGACGGACTGTAACCGCGTTCTATCGACGAGCAGGTCCATCTAGTGTCGCGTTTCTGGAATTAAAGAGAAACATACTGTCATGAAGAATCCGGTTTTTTTACAAATATATATTGTAGAAGTTTGTGAGATAATGTGTAGATTAAGTTAGTTGTTGGTGATGAAGTTGAAAGAAATTTAAATATATTATGCTATTTAGTTAGTAAGACGATACCTAAGTTATAGATATGACCAGGGTTGTGAACCCATTTGCTTGAACCAATAGTAACTCCAATGGGAATTTCTACCACTCTTAACTCTGGCTAATCAGTAAAGAGATGAAAATTTTAAATTGCCTCCGGTGACATGTCGAAAACAAGATTCATAACATTCATAACATTTAAATTCCAAACTGCATCATTTATTTGCGTTTAAAACTTTCAGAGAAAGTAATAATTTACATAATTCTAAATATAATCAATACAATTGTATATATAAGCCTTTATACATAATCGATGCACTATAGCGCCATCTACATAAAATCAAGAGAACTATTTCGTAAAAGCCACCCTCAAAAACTCACATTTAAAAACAGAACAGCCGATCTGCCCACGATGCTGTATGGTCCAAAGAGAGACACCTGGGTCTCGTTGAAGGTTGAGGAGTAATTGCTGACACCTCCTAGAAGACCATACTTGCTACCTAAGTCACCTAATTCATACTGGTCTGCAGTGCCTGTAAAAAATATAAATACATTATAAAAATTATATTATTAGATCATAGTCTTTGCCCATCCAGCTGGGAGCGAAGAGGCGTGAATAATATTACATACATACATACACATCACGCCTGATTCCCTGTAGAGGGGTAGGCAGAGATCACGGATCCCCATTTGTCCCGATCCTGACAGACCACTTTCGCTTCATTGATATTCATACATCCTCTCATACACTCTCGCCGGTTATAGGTACTCCTAACGTCACCTTTTTTCAATATAGCGTCTATCTGACTGTTATATAATGTCTTATTAGGCCGGCCCCTACGTAACCCCTACGTATAATAATATTACTAGGATTAAAAAGGACATGCTTCGATGGTTTGGACATGTTATGCAGAGGAATGATAGTAGATAGACTGAGGTGGAAGCGCAGTTACGTACCCATACGTCTATCTACTATCATTCATCCGCATAACATGTCCGAACCATCGAAGCATGTCCTTTTTAATACAATAAGAGACATGACTGGATTACAGAAAAGGCTGTCGTTGGAAGTACCTATACCCACCGAGTGTGTATAAGGTGCATGAATTTCAATAAAGCGGATGTGATTGGCCAGGATCGGGACTAATGGGGAACCGTGGTGTCTGCGTACCCTATAAACTTTGTTAAAACCCCGTAGTTATCTAGGATGTAAAAATAATGCTAACTCGCTGCCATTCTTCCCAGCATGTCGTAGGAGACGACTAAGTGAGTAGGAGTGAATGATACCTATAGGATTTCCGTGGAGATGTTGAGGGCTGGTGGCCCGGTGGTTGCCAACCTCTTGTACTTACTTTTTAATGCGTGTTGGCGGTATGGACGTGTGCCTAAAGATTGGTGCAGGGCCGTTATCGTTCCTTTGTACAAGGGGAAGGGACCCTTGCAAGATTGCAAGAACTACCGGGGGATTAGCCTTCTGAGCATCGTCGGAAAAATATATGCAAAAGTATTGATTGAAAGAGTTGTTCGTGAGACTGAAACCAAGATATGGGATGTACAGGCAGGTTTTCGGAAGGGAATGGGATGTACAGATCAGGTTTTTTCCTTACGCCAGGTGGCTGAAAAGTTTTTGGCGAAGAACCAAAAGGTTTTCTGTGCTTTTATGGATTTGGAAAAGGCGTATGATCGTGTATCCCGGAACGATTTGTGGAGGGCGCTATCTGCGTTTGGTTTGGGCAGTACCTTAATACGGGCTCTAAAGTCTTTATATATGGATTCCGGAGCTTGTGTTAGGGTTAATGGGGCCTACTCAGACTGGTTCAGTATCCGAAAGGGTGTGAGGCAGGGCTGTGTAGCTTCGCCGTGGCTGTTCAATCTGTTCATGGATAGTTGCTTGACTGATTTGAAAGAAAGTGACAGAGGATTGCGTATGGGCGAGTTGATCATTAAATGCCTCTTGTACGCTGACGATCAGGTTCTTCTTGCGTCATCGGCGTGTGAGTTGCAGGAGATGGTCACTTGCATGAATGAGTCCCTTAAGAGGAAAGGAATGAAAATTAATGTAAATAAAACGAAAGTAATGGTCATGGAGGGACTTAGCAAGACAGAGTGCAAGATTGACATAGATAATGAAAGAGTCGAACAAGTGAATGATTTTGTATATCTGGGAACACTTTTTACTAGTAACGGAAAATGTGAGGGAGATATTGAACGTAGAGTGTGTGCAGGTAATAAGATTAATGGGGCTATGTATAGTGTTATGGGTAGCCAGTTGATTTCTCGATCGGCACGTATGGCTATTCATAGGGCTGTGCTGGTTCCAACATTGACTTATGGTAGTGAAAGTTGGGTATGGCAAAAGAAGCATGAAAGTAGAATCAATGCCGTCGAAATGCGGTCACTGAGAAGCATGTTAGGAGTAACATTGAATGATAGAATTAAAAATAGTGTGATAAGGGAAGGTTGCGGTTTGAAAGAAGATGTAGTGACTAAGATTGAAAAGAGCATGCTTCGATGGTTTGGACATGTTATGCGGATGAATGATAGGAGATTGACAAAAGGAATATATATGAGTGAAGTGGAAGGGCGGTTACGTAGGGGCCGGCCTAATAAGACATATAACAGTCAGATAGACGCTATATTGAAAAAAGGTGACGTTAGGAGTACCTATAACCGCCGAGAGTGTATGAGAGGATGTATGAATGTCAATGAAGCAAAAGTGGTCTGTCAGGATCGAGACAAATGGGGATCCGTGATTTCTGCCTACCCCTCTACAGGGAATCAGGCGTGATGTGTATGTATGTATGTATGTTAACACTTACCGTATGAATCTTATAATTAGTAACGTTCTTGTCTAGTCCCTCGAACTGCACTTCCACATTGGTCAGGTCGTACTCCGTCTGCTGAACCAGTTCCACCTTACCCCCTAGAGTCACCTCTTGCCCGTTGCCGAACCACTCCTTAATAACTGCCTTTCTTCTGTGCAGGCCGTTGACTCTGAAAAGGGAATAGGACATGCATACATTTTGACGTCCGTGGCGCGATTGGTTAACCACCTGAACGCTAATCGTAAGGTCCCGGGTTCGATTCCCGGTGGAAGCAGAGTTAAGAGCTACGCTTTTCTACTGCTTTCCAGTCTGGTTGTTGATTATGTATGCTATATATGTATTTATCTATGTATAATACGTATATACTTCTTAAACAAGTCTTAAATGAACTTACCAAGGAGCTAATTCAATTGGTGTAATATTGTCCTAAAATATTATTATTATTATGCATCGCCTTTTGAGATGGTGGCAATAAATATTATAATGACTTATACAAAACATTAATAATATGTAATTTAATTTAAGACAAATAAGACAAACGCGTTCACTACCTTTAACCCTTGTTGGAAAATGTACATAGAAATTCATTAAACTTCATTTCCATTGGTACATGCTCTGGAGTTTGTACCCTGTACCCGCTGATACAGAGTCTAGCCCCAACTACTGAGCTACACCGAATCGTACATAGAGATCGCCCCACATAAATAGGCAGTAGCCAAACTTGGAACTAAATTTGACGTTTTCGCCATTGCGTGTTATTTTGTATGAAAGGTAAATTTAGTATTACCAGCGTTGTGTTTTTTGCCCACTCTTTGTAATTTTTATGTTTGTTAAGGGTGATTATAATAAATTGTTTTCCGGAGTTTCTTGTTAGTTCTTCTCCAAGCTAGGGTCTCCGCTGATCTAACCTCGGTAAAAAATATGTAAAGACAATGCTCAGTGCCATGTTTGAAATAATAGTTTTAAGAGATTCGCAATTTATACTCATGATTAATAATTAACATCATTAATCATGTATCATTTAAGCTATCACCAATTTAATTAGTTTTGTGTTTCTTAAATAATAGGGTTTGTCCTCAAAATAGTAGATCTGTCACCAAAATGTAGTCACCAAACAATGCAAAATCAGTTCCACAATAAATCACCTAAAATCCTGAGATATAAGGTCTAGTACCATATATGTATTATAATGGGTGTGTCCTAATAAGTATTTAAGCAAACTAATTTAAAGAGATCACCAATAAATCATATTATGTTACTAGAAAATTGCATTAAGTGCAAATAAAAACCTAACCTAACCTAACCAGTTAAGTGATTAATAATATATAATCGTAGTATAGAATTAAATAATTATATGTATAAAGGATCATAATACTGATTTCATGTATAATGTAAGAAATTTATTAAGTAGTAAGTAGTAATTAAGTATTAATTTGGTAGTATAATAAAACTGGACTATATGAGTATTCATGTTAAAAAAAAGAGATATGAATAAAGATACAAAAAAATAAAATTTATAATAATGGTACGGGCGAACAAAGCCTGTAGTGTGTAGTTTTTCTTTAAAAAAAAAACCTAACCTAATCCGTTCGCGTCGCGCATCGTGTGATCGAACCTAGTTACCTACTACCCATCGTTTAGGCCGGATTGCTCAATTTTAAAAGCGCGCCAATTTGTCTCCGCCGCTTTGATCATTTTTTCATTAAAATTATAAATTGATGTAATAAATTGGTAACGAATACTATTAATTTAATATCTGAACGAAATAAAATGTTACTACTGTATTGGTGACAAAATATCAAATAAAAAGGAGTCGCAGTCAGGGATCGATAATCGATTTATTTGGTGACAGATCTACCATTCTGAGCACAGAGCTATTATTTAAGTAACAAAACTGTTATTATAAGAACGAAGTTTATATTCATGTAATGCAATATAATTTTATTGGTCATCGATCTCTTATTTTACACATATATTAACATTAATTTGATAATTCATACCTGGGAACAATTTTTGTTTATCTGAGAACAAAAATATTTCGTGGCGATAGATCTATTTATTAGGTGATACAACTTGATGACAAATATAAATTTTGGTGATAGAAAATATAGTTCCCATTTTATTATATAAAAACTTACGCGATAAGTCCCGTTAATTATTAATCATAAATATACATACATACACTAATAATAATAAATATATATTAATGTTTATGTAACCTAGGTAGTATCACCATATCTCCAAGGTTCTACCAACCCCAAAAGGGATTAAACACTTACAAAGAACAAGCCATCCTCTCTCCCCTAGCAACAGGGCCATGATCGTCGAAGATCACCAGAGATCTCTTCATGATGGACTGCTTCCCGGCCAGGGTTATCACGGAGTCTGTCACCAACTTCCTCGTCAGCCTCAGGCTGTTGATCTTCCGACCAGCCACATTCAGGGTCGAATGTCTGGGGAGTAGGAACAGAAATATACCTTACAAAAACAGAACAAGAGCATGTACGTACGTACGTACGCGTTACATTACGTTACTTAAGGGGTAGTAAGAGATTCAGGTGTCTATCTCCGCAATTGCGAAGGTAGTAATTTTATGGCCACCTCGAACCCACGTGTTAACCAGATAGTTAGTACTCAACGTGACAGGTGGTCATGTATGATAATGTTAATATACAAGAGCATGTATGAGAATGTTAATGGGTGTGAGTGAAGCTAGAGATTTGTCACCCGTTCCAGGTGGCGATTAAGTATCTGCTTATCTTGTTAGGGATGTAGATACGTGAATATATGTATTAACCTACGTATGTAAGATACCTAACGCTTTTAAGACAATACATGCATATACATTCACGTCCTTTAATCCCTTTCGGAATAAACAAACAAAATTTCGGGGAAATAATATCTCCTAGGTCACTGTTTAGCATGAATATTGGGGTTGCGATGTCATATGGAACATTGGTGACAGGTTGCTAGCCCAACCCAATAGATTCTATTTACCCCTAGTCCCTTAGCCTCCTACGACATGCCGGGAAGAACGGCAGCTAGTTAGCATTTTTCTAAACAATTTACCTGGTATGATTAATAACTAACGGGACTGATCGCGTAATTTTTTATATAATAAACTTACCTTTATTACTCAGTCTGCCCGTGACCATGGCTGCTGCAACGTAGCCGAAACGTCGGATTAATAAAGCTAACTTTATTATATAAAAACTTACGCGAAGTCCCGTTAGTTAATCATGAGTATAAATCGCGAATCTCTTAAAACTATAATTTACCTCGTAGTAAAATCCCCAACCACACATAATCCTTGTTCACAATATGTTTCCGGGTTCCTGTCACCCAACTCCACCTTATAGGGATTGAAGACTTGACCAGCACTAAGGCACCTGGCTGACCAGTTGTAATAGTCAGCCCCGGGTGGGTTTTCGTGAATAGCCCAGCGATGACCAAACGTGTCGTTTAGGTTGGCACCATCAGCGTGAACCTACAAGTAATATAATAGGACACTATTGCACCAATTCTAGCCCCTAATAAGGTAATTTAAGACTTATGTTAAGAGTACGAGTTAGTTTATACTTATTTAGGACACTATTACACCAATTGAACTAGCCCCTAATAAGGTAATTTAAGACTTATGTTAAGAGTACGAGTTAGTTACTATACTTATTTAGGACACTATTACACCAATTGAACTAGCCCCTTAATAGGATAATTTAAGACTTGTTAAGGGTAGTTAACGTGTATTTAAGAAATATATACATATTATATACTAGCGACCCGCTCCGGCTTCGCACGGGTAAAAATATAGAGCCTACTCCACTATTTAATGGATGTTATTATACATATAAACCTTCCTTTTGAATCACTCTATCTATTAAAAAAACCGTATCAAAATCCGTTGTGTAGTTTCAAAGATTTAAGCATACAAAGGGACATAGAGACAGAGAAAGCGACTTTGTTTTATACTATGTAGTGATCGATAAATACACATATAGAGCATATATAATCAACAACCAGACTGGAAAGTAGAAGAAAAGCGTAGTTCTTAACTCTGCCTCCACCGGAAATCGACTCCGGGCCCTCACGATTAGCGTTCAGGTGCACCAATCGCGCCACGGAGGTCGTAATGCTATACCATCTGCGATGTTTTATACTGACCACTGTTTAGTTGTTGAACACTTAACACCTAACTACCCCAACGGGATTAAAGACCGTAAATCATAGATCACCCCCACTTACCAAACCCTCCACAATAACGGTGGTGTCCTCCCAAGGTCGGTCTTGAGGCTGTCTGAACAAAATCTTGCCCACTAATGGATACCTAAATAGCACCTCGGCACTAACCATGGGCATCTGGTATTCAGTTCCCGGTTGATACAATAATATAGAGTTACATAATAACTGACTTTTGTCGCGTCTGAAAAAGTAAAGTTAGTTTAAAACGTGAAATGTAGCTTGTCTCACTCATATCCGTTAACCTATAATAAATAATAATACCCAATTATATATATTCTAACGAATATAATTTTCCAAGCGGTATGCAGAAAGAATTTTGCAAAAATTTCATATAGCAGAAGAATTTAAATGTTAAAAATAGTAAGGTAAATTTATCAAACTTAATTACAAAATATTAACAGTCGTCTATGGTGCGTCAACAAAGTCAGCAGCTCAGTGAAAGTTGAAAATAGAAATAATTATTTTCGGCTAAATATTTAGTCAATTGTGATGCCAAATTAGCTAAATATGTTTGCTTTTAGATTATATTTGGATCCTCAACTGGAACGAACTGAAGAACAAGGAAGAGAAGAATTGGAGCTTCGATTTCGTTGTTCTTCGGTTGTAGCGGCTGACGGCGTTGCTGTAACCATAGCGACATAATAACAAGAATTTCAAACGCCGTGGCATCAGTGTTGTTGACAAAACCTTAGTGGTGAATAAAAATAGTGAAATAATCGAAAGCTCATAAAAACGGATGAAATGTAAACCAAAATATAGCTAAAGGCACACCAAAATATAGCATAGGTTAGGTTTGGGTTGGGACTGTATTATTTTGGTGTGCAAAACAGTATTTTTTGGTAGGCGTTTAAACATAAGCCTTTTAAAAATTACAGTCTCTAAAGGCCTTTAGATAAGTGGCCAAACGATAAAGAAAATAAAAAGAAACAAACGCGTTCATAACCATTAACCCTTGCGGTTCAGAGGTTCAAGTGTCCATCTCCACAATTGCGAAGGTAGTAATTCTATAGCCACCTCGAACTCACGTGTTGACCAGATAGTCAGTACTCAATGTGACAGGTGGTAAGCCGTGTATACATTTACAAGCACTAACTATTACCTGTTCGGGGAACAGGTAGGTTTCCTCACGATGTTTTCCCTCACCTTAGTATTCGGTGTATTTCGTAAATGTTTTGTGTATTACAAAAATGTACAAAGAAGTTCATTAAACTTACCTTACCTAAGAAAAACCACGCTTCAACCCTATTTCTTTTTGGTGTAAACATACAACACATACTTAAAGAATTAAGTATATAAACACAATAACCCTCTTTATCATCTTTTCACTGCATCAAATGCCTACTCCTTATATATACGAGTATTCATGATTAATAACTAACGGGACTTATCCCGTATGTATTTATATAATAAAGTTACCTTTATTAACCCGACGTTTCGGCTACGTTGCAGCAGCCATGGTCACAGGCAGACTGACGACGCATATTTCTTCGCCTCCAACGCAGCGCCCTGTCAGATTCTTCTCCGACTACCCTCACTGCTACGTTTTTATTAATATCACGCGACCTACACACTACACTCACAATATCTTGTGGCTTCACACGATCATGCTGAGCCGAATGGCGATCTATTACGGTATTCCACGCCAAAGACAGTTTGTAACCCCCTTCACGATTGAATGTATTGTACGAGTATTGTTGTTGTATCAAAGTGTGTATAAATAGTGTTATCTTAAAATATGTATGTATAGCAATGAATAAATATTTTTCTTTCTTTATCTAGCCCATAATATCTGCTCACCTTTCCAGCGCAAAAGCGCGATGCACCACGCTATGTTTTCCGTGCAAAGGTAGATAGATATCCCAGTACATTCCGCTCAATTCATTCGACAGGCCGGGTAATAGGTATTTATGGTTCAAATATTCCGTCCTATCCTTGTATTTACCCAATAAGTCACCCACCGGGTATTGATCCTGGGTACCTAGACCTGTGAACATTACACACATAACAATACATATGCATTCACGTCCTTCAATCCCTTTCGGGGTGGACAAAACATCGAAGATTTAGTATCTCCGAGGTCACTTTTTAGCATGAATTTTTGGGTGTGATGTCATATGGAACATTGGTTACAGGTTGCTAGCCCATCGCCAAATTGATCCCATTTACCCTTAGTCCCTTAGTCAACCTTTACGACATGCCGGGAAGAACGGCAGCCAGTTAGCATTATTTTTACGGCCCAGACTAGCGCGGAATATAAATAATGTGTTCACCAAATATGGTGACGGGAAACGGTGACAGAAGGTAGAGTTGGACGGAGTAGGCCGCGTAGAACTTATACAGATCAAATTGGAGACATTGTTCTCAAGGTGGGTGTACGTAGTGAAGAACAGAAGAGAATGTATGAGAATGTTAATGGGTGTGAGTGAAGTAAGGGAGATTTGTCACCCGTTTCAGGTGGCGATAGCCTCCGAGAGAGTATATAATAATATGTATCGATCAGCCGATTGACGTATTTGTGTACGAAGATTTTACATCAAATAACATACATACACAATCACGACTGTAATCCCTTATGGGGTAGCCAGAGGCGTGAGTGACCGCCTACACCAACACATCGGTAGTAAGCAGTCACCCAAAGCCCACAGTTCACCAAACAATTAGTACCCAACGTGACAGGTGGTGAACCATGTCGCCGTTATGAGGCACTAATTATTATTGCAAAGATTGTGTGCAGTTTAAATTATCTTAGTCGCTTTCTACGACATCCACGGGAAGAGAGAAATACAGCTTTATTCTAAAGCTTTACGTCAAATAACTAACTTTTATTATCCATTTATAACGTTCTGACTGTCGTAAATAAAATTTCTAATTCCATATTGTTTTATACGTTATTTATAAGTAGGAAAATAAATAAGTTAGTAAACGCTAAGATGCAATTCGTTAAGAAAAATTACATAGCCGAAGAGGTATATATTTTTGTGTTGTTCATTTTGCATCGACACATACATAAGTATTAATAATAATAATCTTTATTAACCAAAAAACAAGTATCCAATAGGTTTACAGTAATTATAACTAAGCATACAAAAATTACAAAACATGATAACCTATTAAAATCTCTATGATGTGCACTGTTGCCTATAAAAGGTCACGATGTTTGCAAAGGATTCTCTTACAACTTACAAGAAAAGGAGCTAGTTATAAAGCCACTAACCTGGAGGTGGAACTTCACTCTCTGCGACCCCCAACGGGTTGAACAGACTTCCAGTAGTATTACAATGGTGTTTCACCTGAGTCGCATCTAACAGCCTAGGAGGTAGCTCGTTCACTTTATAGCGAATTATGGAGCTTGCAAATCTGTAAATAAAGAAAGAAAAACATTTATTCACTGCTTACATAGGTACAATTGACATCACAATATTATATACAAACTTAACACAACAACAATAAATATAAGGAGTAGGCACTTGATGAAGTGAGGTGCTGTCTCAGTATTTGATGCAGTTCAGCTGCATCACTGATCCTCCGACAGCAACCAAACCAAAGTCTGTCACCAGGTGCATAATATATATAATATATATACACATAGTACATATATACAATGATAAAACTTATTTAAAAAAAAAAACAAAGAATTGGTAAACGTACTTAGATGTTAAATATTTTGTAATCTTGTATTAACACTAAGAAATAATAAATACACACGGTCAATAATAAATACATAATTAATGTGTATATATATAGCTACTATACGTAGATACACAAATGCTATATAATCAAATACGTATAAAAGTAAAAGACATTTATACAAATATATCCTTACATAAACCATAAGCAAATACATATATACAAATACATAGATCTATACACATATACACATCACGCCCGTTTCCCTGTAGAGGTGTAGGCAGAGATAATAGATCCCCATGTGACCCGATTCGGGATGAACAGAACTTAGGAGATACAACACCTGCTAGGTCACTTTTAGCATTCATATTGGGTTTGTGACATGGAGTAATGAATAAGAGGAGTGGGCCTTACGCAATTTTTGTATGGAAACTAGCGTGGCATTACGCGGGGTGAAACGAGGTACGCGGGATGGAGGGGGGAAATTACAACCAATCAAAACACGGCATCGGCCAATCAAAATTAGGTACCTTCTTTCTACTACACATTTTTAGACTCCGCACCAATTAGAACGTAACGGGAACCGCTCCTTACGCCGGATCCTCTTTATATATGGTTCGTGGTTTGTGATGACATTTATATGGAACATAGGCGTGTTACTAGCCCATCGCCCAATAGATTTGATTGACCCCTAATTCCCTAGTCGCCTCCTACGAAATGACAAGGTACTTATAACCATGTAAGAAATACCTCACTTCAACCCTATTTCTTGTGTGGTGTAGACCACGAACCAAATATAAAGAGGACCCGGCGTAAGGAGCGGTTTTCGTTACGCGGTGCGGAGACCAAATGGCGTGTTTTAATTGGTGCGAAGTCTAAAAATGTGTAGTAGAAAGAAGATACCTAATTTGATTGGCTGATGCCGTGTTTTGATTGGTTGTAATATCTCCCCTCCATCTCGCGTACCTCGTTACACCTCGCGTAATGCCACGCTAGTTTCCATACAAATATCGCGTAAGGCCTACTCCTCTTATTAATTACTCCACGGAGTAGACAGACAACGCGTACACTTTCGCTTCATTGACACTCATACACCTTAACACACTCGGCGGTTATAGGTACTTCTAACGTCACCCTTTTTTAATATGGCGTCTAAATATAAAAACGTTAATGTAATAGTATATTAAATGTAACTATACCCGCCGAGTGTGTATGAGAAGGTGTGCCTATACGAAATTATTAATTTAAACACATACGCTTGACGACTTGAGTATACGCTCTCCCTTTTTTGTGGCGGGGTAATCAGAGGCTTGAGTGCCCATATCCGAAATTTCGAATGCATGTTAGGTAAGAGTTACTCAAAACCCGTGTTTCACTTGATGGACAACACCCAACGTGATAAGCAGTGAACCGTACCGCCATATACAGGCACTGGCTATTTATTACCTATCCCGAGATATAGCCAGGGCCCTTACTCCACTAATTCATATTGGCCACAATATTAGTTCAGTGTCGACATTGTGGCACTTCAATGGCCGTAATTTGACACTTTTCGCACTCCACTAACAAATTTTGGCCACTGAAGCGCTATCGAAATACTTCTGCGTCTGACGTGCCTCAATATAAGTTCAATAGCCTTCATTTGGTACTCTACTATTGTTTTGACAGCTTTCTTTGTCTATGGTCAATATCTAATGTACACTCACACACTCAGTTAGTAGTTTTAGTTTCAATTAAAAACATAAAATATTTTTTTCGGTTACGTTTTTAGTTACGTTTACGTTATAAACTTAAAACTTTTAACTGCTAAATCAATATGCATTAATTGACATTGCTGCATTTTAGTGCAAACAGTTTTTTAAATTGTTGGAATCCATAGACAATAATTTCTGTACTTTGAGTGGCCACTGAAGTGCCATTGACTCGCTATTATGGCGCTATTGTGGCTGTCAAAATATTAGCAGAGTGCCAATTTTACGGCCGAGACGCAGAATTATCGCTATAGCGATGTAGCTGTGGCTGTCAAAGTTAATTAGTGGAGTAAGGGCCCAGGTTCCCGCACGATGTTTTCCCTTACCGTTAGCGACTGTAAATTATGTCGGTAAATGAAAATACATTTCTAAATTTCATTCATTGATACATGCCAGAGCCGGGATTCGAACCCATGACCTTTAATAAGACGTCAGAGGTCTTGCCCACTAGGCTATAATCCCTTGTATATAATGACTCGTGCTTGTCTGGAACGCAAAATAATGCAAACTAGCTGCCGTTCTTCCGACTATGTAGGAGACGACCACTATACTAGATGTCAATGGAATCTTTTGGCTGGTGGGAAAGCAACCTAACACAAATGTTCTATATAACATCACAATCTCAATATTCATGTTAAAAAGTGACCTTGGAGATATTATCGTCTCCCAGATTCTATCCACATCGAAAGGGATTACATACATACACATCACGGCTGATTCCCTGTGGAGGGGTAGGCAGAGATCACGGATCCCCATTAGTCCCGATCCTGACAGACTTTTTCGCTTCTTTGACACTCGTACATCTTCTCATACACACTCGGCGGTTATAGGTACTCCTAACGGCACCTTTTTTCAATATAGCGTCTATCTGATTGTTATGTCTTATAAGGCCGTTAAAATAAATATATGATAGGTATTAGAGAACGTGAATGTATCTATTTAATGCCATACATACCTGAGATTCGATTCATACTCCTGATCAGCTGTTTGGAGATCAAAGTTCACCCAAGTAGGGTGGTAGGGCGTAGTCTGACTGAAGTCCACCTTTCCCTTTATTCCGTCCATGTTTATAAAGGACCTGTAAAGTATATATGAAGTGAAGGGATGGTAACCACAATAACTGTTTCACAACTAATATAGGAGTTCATGATCATTAATCCTTGCGAGTTAGTCCGAGGTTCAGATGTCCATCTCCGCAATTACGAAGGTAGTAATTCTATGCCCCATTGGACCCACGTGTTAACCAGATAGTCAGTATTCAATGTTACAGGTGGTAAAACGTGTCGCCATTGACAAGAACTCACTATTACCTGTTCGGGGAACAAGCAGGTTACCTCACAATGTTTTTAATGTTGAACATATATCAATTATAGTGAACACAGGTATCCGTGATTCCTGTATACCCTCCGTAGGGACATTGAAATTCATGTAAGTATTTTAAACATCCGAGTATGTAATTGTTCTATTATTATTAGTGGCGTGCTAGTCAAATAGGTAAAATGAATGCTAACTAACTGCTATTCTACCCGGAATGTCGTAGGAGGCAAGCAAGGGACTAGGGGTAAATGAAATCTATTGATCGAAAACCACTATAGGCTATTCGCGTTAAGTAAATAGTGACGTCATGCTAGTCAGAGAGTAAACTGGCCAATGAGACGTGAGGAAATGAGAAAAGAAGGCACATTGACCAATCGCAGACAACCGTTGTCACGTCTCATTGGTCGAATCGTGGGGACATGATGACGTCACTATTTTCTTAATGCGAATATACTATAGTTACCATTATTCCGTATGACATCACCATCCCAATATTCAAGCTAAAAAGTGACTAAGGACATGTTTTTGTCTCCGAGGTTCTGTGCATCCCGAAAGATATTAAAGTTTCTAATGTTTACTGTATCTCATCTTTAAATCATTATCAATAAAAGTTTTTTCGAAACTCTTTGTCGTATCCACTCCTTAAACAATCAAAGACGTGAATATAAATACTTACTTAGCCAATCTAGGTTCCCTAACTCTTAACTGGGCGCAGGCAAGGAAACTATTCGTTTTAACGTCATCATAGACCACGATATACAAACTCCTTGACGTATCCTCCATGGCTTGCCACAGCACATTAAAAACTTCATGCTTGTAAACCTTCTTGGTCCCGGGGTTGCCAGCCACTTGCAATAAACCTAAGTGTTTATCCAAATCGCCCACTCCATAACCTTGGACCATGTATCCAGGGTTGAAAACCTGCTGTAAGACGTCACATTTATCCTCGTAATTCTTTTTGCCGCTGTCAAAAACGTCAGTCACGTACACCTGAAAAAGAATGGACGACGCCATTATTTCCCGCGCAGTTTGTCTGTCACAAACATATTAATATTAAATCAGGGTGTGGGAAAACATCATGAGGAAACCTACCTGTTCCCCGAACAGATAATAGTTGGTGCTTGTAAATGGTGGCATGGCTTACCACCTGTTAAATTGAGTACTGACAACACATGGGTTCGAGATGGCCATAGAATCACTACCTTCGCAATTGCGGAGATGGACACCTAAACCTCTAACTACCCCGCAAGGGTCAATAGTCGTGAACGCGTTAGTCTTTGTAATATTATGGATATTCAACATTTAATGGGATTGGCAAATATCGAATCACAATTCCCTCTTGCCTTACTCACGTTCATTAATCTTCTCATGCATGTTCTTCTATTTTTCATTAAATTTATTGTTCATGTATTCTTAAATCACTTTACAAAGACACTTAGCAATCTTGATATATATTTATGTAACATTTCGACATATTTTCGAAATACATCTGTTTTAGGAGGGAAAACATTGTGAGAAAACCTACCTAGTCCTCGAAACAGGTAAAATCAGAACTTGTAAATAGCAACGTGATTTACCACCAGTCACATTGGATACTGGCTATCTGGTTAACCAGACTATGGAATCACAGGTATATAGAATCTATTGAACTAGCCTGTCACCAATACTTGACAAAACATTACAACCTCAATATTCATTATAAAAAGTTACCAAGGAGATTTCATATCTCTGTTCTGTCCAGTCCGAAAGGAATTAAAGAATGTGTGTAAGACAAAAAAGACGAACGCGTTCACGACCATTAACTCTCGTGGAGTAGTCATTCTAGAAATTTACATTCTAGAAGGTAGTCAGTCTATGGCCACTTTGAACGAAAGTGCTGACCAGTCAGTACTCAATGTGAGTAGTTGTAAGCCATGTCGCAATTTACAAGCACTGACTATTATCACCTGTTTGGGGAACAGGTAGGTTTCCTCACGATGTTTTCCCTCACCGTATAATTCGATGCATTTCGTGCAATGTATTTTATTACGAAAATGTACATAGAAATTCATTATACATCATTTCCATTGGTACATGCTCAAGCGGGATTTGAACCCTGTACAGTGAGTCAAGCCCCAAACAACTGAGCTACATAGAATGTATATGTATGTTTTTTTTACTATATAATACACTTTTCTTTATTGGGAAAATTGTACAACATTGAAGGAATAAAACTATTATTTACAATAAAAAATTAAATAAAACTTTAAAGGAAAAATATCTCCTTTAGCTATATTTATGTATGTTATATATACCTTCCATTTATGCTCAGTGTTGCCAGCTATCCTATTGTGGTGCAGATTGGCTTCTACATAGGAGTCGGCCGACTGGTTGGCCAAAAGCCAGCGGAACACCAAGGTCCCAGAAATTATGGAATTGAAGCGAGCGACCGCGTATCTGTGAAGCGAAAAGCTATGTTTAGAATGCACGTACAATGTGTAGTCACTAATGATATAATTAGAGATATAGGTACATATGTACATAGGGTACATACAATCTTACATACGTATAAATTTACGTCGTCTTATCACTTTCGGGGTGGACAGAACCTTGGAGACATGAAAACATCTCTTGGTCACTTATTAGCTTAGATTATTGGGCTTGTGATGTTATATGGACCATTGGTAACAGATTAGCCTATGGCCCAATAGATTCCATTAACCAGAGTCCCTTAGTCACCTCCTACGACATGTTGGAATGATTGACAGTTAGTTAGCATTCTTTTGCGTCCCAGATTATCACACATTTGTGCAGATTCTCACGAATCACTTTCGCTTCATTGACATCCTTACATACCTACCTCACACATAGCTCATACACACTCGGGTATAGCTATTTCTAACGTCACCCTTAATCAAAATCTCGTCTATCTGACTGTATAATAGAAAATATTAGTTGAATCAGCTGATCAATACAGTAGAATCTAATCAATACATTTCGTATTTTATTGTTGTTTTCATTGTAGAAATGGTAGCAGCAAATACATATATGTAAATATCCATGGATCTCTGCACATAGAACATAATTAGCAAATATGTTAGCAATATGCTCCTTACTAGTCCCGTGCTAGCTGGGACGTAAAAAGAATGCTAACTAGCTGCCGTCCTACCCGGCATGTCGTAGGAGGCGACTAAGGGACTAGGGTAAAAAGCATCCATAGGACAATGGATTAGCAACCTGTCACCAATATTCCATATGACATCAAAACCTTATACATACTACTAAATGACCCAGATGATTTTTCATGTCTCACAGGTTCTATCCACCCCAAAAGGGATGAAAACACGTGAATATATATGTATGTATGTTCCTTACCTCTCATTACTCCCAACAGAAACAATGGACGCACACACCACCTTATTATCCGGGGATTTGAGCACCAAACTCTTCCCCCAAGGCCCCTTAATCCCCACCAGTCCCCCTTCGAGAACAAACTCCTCATTCCCCTTTTCGGGGATTGTCAGGAAATCCAGAGATTCCGTCAAATCTACGACCACATTCCCTACATCTTCGCTTCGGCATCGAGAGTTGATGCTTCTGTAGTCTACGGAAAAAGTATTGATAGTCCAAGACCAGGTTTGTTCAGGGTACTGCAACGTGGGTTTAAGGTTGGTTCTAATATATATGTGGGTATCGTTTTTCTGGCTGAATTCCACCTCTCCATGTAGCCCTGACTGGGATATATAGGCCCGTAAGACTGTTGCGTTTATGTTGCCTGGAAAGAAATATGATTTTAATTTATAAGTAATTTAACTAGTTTTAAGTTTGTAAATACCATTTTAATTTACATAAGACAAAGAGACAAACGACAGAGTCAGATTCAGAGGTTCAGGTGTCCATCTCCGCAATTGCGAAGGTAGGAATTCTATGGCCACCTCGAACCCACGAGTTGGTCAGATAGTCAGTACTCTATGTAACAGGTGGTAAGCCATGTCGCTATTTACAAGTACTAACTATTACCTGCTCGGGTAACAGGTAGGTTTCCTTACGATGTTTTTCCTCACCATAGTATTCGACGCATTTCGTAAATGTATTTTTTAATTTCTTGTAAAGTGTATTATTGTTCGCGGAAATGAGCGAAACGAGTGTTTTTATTTTTCAGTTAAAACCTATTTAGAACTTACTGACACCTATCATACTTTCTAGGTAGCATAATGAAAGACTGAATTTATTGACTGAAGTAGTTTCAAGAGTTAAATGCTTTAAAATTGGGTTTAATATCCCGCGATAATCTGGGACGTAAAGAGACTTAAATAGCTACCTTTCATCACGGCATATCGTAGTGACACAAGGGCTAAATATAAACTATTGGATGATGGGCTAGAAACCTGTTATCAATATAATAATCACACATTTGGTATTTTCCTACGTTAAAAGTGACCTATGTAGATGTTGGTATCTAAGGTTATGACCACCCCAAAGAGGATTGAAGGACGTGATTATTATTTTAATTTTTTTTAGTTTATTTAGGAAAACAAACAGTTGTACAATTATAGAAAATAACAAATACTTTAAATACATAATAACCTACAGTTTCCATTACTTTATACAATACAATTAATAAACACAATTTAGACAAAAATATACATATAGATAAACAAATATTTTACATCAGTACATATACAAAACTAACTATAATGAAGCAACAAATCTTTGGCTTATATTATGTTATATTATGTTTAGTTACCCAATTTAAGTATAATTATATGTCACAGATTAATATATAAGCTCTTGTTATTACATAATTATGTAGAGTTTTAATAGTGAAAGAATTTTGACAATCGGTTCAACAATATTAATATGTATCCAATAAACTTACAAATATTACTTCCTGATGAGGTAAGAGGTTAATTTTTATATTATTGTACGTTGTGCTGGCAACCTTTCATTAAAAGTTGATATCTTAACCTCAACCATCTCAATAGAGCTTTTAAACTCAGTAATACTATCTACCTCCTTAAAGTATTGTGTATCTATAGTATAGGTAGTATAACAATACTTAGTTAACTAAGTATAACTTGAGAACTTTCGCTTACCTTGACAAAGAAAACTTAACAAAATAACGTAAAATAACTTTGGCATATTACTAACTTCTTTGCTTGACACATACATTATAAAAAAACTCACATACACTATATAAAACAACAAAAACACATGTTTAACTTATTCTTTCTAAGTTACAACCACAATAAGTTATGACCGACCTACAACTTAACTTGAACTAAGTAAATAAACTTGGTGAAAGGCGGTAGAACAAGACAGACGGATATATTAGTCTCTTTCTAGCAAAAAAGTAGGGATTATGTATTACTCATTCAAGAAACCAGATTTGAAACGTAAAATAATTCAGTGCACATCAAAAACACTGAAATGTATACCAAAATTTAGCTAAACGCACAGCAAAGGTTAGGTTTGGGTTGGGACTGTATTATTTTGGTGTACAATTCAGTATTTTAGGAGTGCATTTTAGTATTATCTGATGTTCCTATAAACACTATCTATTTAAAACTAAAAATACAATGCTAGTCTGCAACGTTAATAGAATGTAAACTAGATGCCTTTCATTCTTATATATCACAAATTAAGGTAAATTGTATAAAGGAATCTTTTAAGTCTTTAAGCATTATATATTATTTATATATTATATATTTTTATTATTTATAGCATTAAGCATTAGTTTCACGCCCCAATCTCCATGGTTGTGTCTATACTTAATAATATTAATAATAATATTTGGACATTATTACACGAATTGAACTAGCCCCTTGCTTAAATGAAATTAAATACTTTTAAGACTTGTGTTAACGGCACTAGTCAATGTATATTTAAGAAAGATATTCTTATTATATATAGATAAATACATTTATAGCATATATAATCAACAACCAGACTGGAAAGCAGAAGAAAAGCGTAGTTCGAAACTCTGTAGTTTAGTTTATTGAATTATCAATTTTGTCACTTTTCTGTGTTTTTTTGTTTGTTCGTCTTTTTTATCTTTGTTTTAATCAGTGTACTTAATATCTTTGGATTACAATCTGCATTTTTAGAACTAACATGTATTTCTGTTGTGTTTGTGTACCAATTTGTAAATAAATCTGCACCCAACATATCAGGAAAGTTATCCTGGTCCGGACGGATAAAGAGTGCTAACTAGCTACCATTCTTCCTGGCATGTCGTAGGAGGCGACTAAGGGAACAGGAGTAAATGTTCAATATGACATCACAACCCCAGCGTTCATACAAAAGTGAAGATGTTTTCTTTTCTCCAAAGTTCTGTCTAGCCCGAAAGGTAATAAAGGACGTGCTTTGCCAAAACAACTGATGACATACATACATACACACACACATACACATCACGCCTGATTCCCTTTAAAGGCAGAGATCACGGATCCCCATCTGTCCCACTGACAGACCACTTTCGCTTCATTGATATTCATACATCCTCTCATACACTCTCAGCGGTTATAGGTACTAACGTCACCTTTTTTCAATATAGCGTCTATCTGACTGTTATATGACATTAAATAAAACCCGTACTCGCAAATTTCATTATGTAAATATGTGCCACGTACTAGCAACTAATTGTGCCACATTTCTAAATCGTTGACGCGTTAGTCAGCCGTTTAAAAATAGGTTGTTAGCTCCCCGCCTCTCTAAGATTAAAATACACCTGGCTAACTGTACTAACTATGTAGGTGGGATTCTGTCTACCCAATATTAACACCCGTCGTTGCGTTATAATTATGTCCCCAAGCATTGTGTTATGAATTCGACGTAGCTCAGTTGTTTGGGGTTTGACTCTGTATCAGTGGGTACAGGGTTCAAATCCCGGTTGAGCATGTTCCAATGGGAATTAAGTTTAATGAATTTCCATATACATTTTCGTAATAAAAACACATTTACAAAATGCATCGAATTATACGGTGAGAGAAAATATCGTGAGGAAACCTACTTGTTCCCCGAACAGGTAATAGTCAGTGCTTGTAAATGGCGACATGGTTTATCACCTGTCACATTGAATACTGACTATCTGGTCAACACGTGGGTTCGAGGTGTCCATAGAATTACTACCTTCGCAGCTGCGGAGATGGACACGTCCTGAACCTCTGACTACCCCGTTAGGGTTAATGGTCGCATTTGTTTTTTTGTCTTTGTCCCATGCATTGTTGAACAGGACTTGGTATAGTATTCTTATATAGTACGTATAACCATCGAGTGTGTATGAGTGTCAATGAAGCGAAAGTGGTTTGCCAGGATCGGGACAAATGGGGACCTGTGATCTCTGCCTACACCTCTAGGGAATCAGGCGTGATGTATATGTGTGTATTCTTATATTTGTCCCAGTGTTAAATTGGGACGTAAAAAGAATGCTAACTAGCTGCCGTTCTTCCCGGCTTGGAGAAAGGGACTAGGTGTAAATTGAATCTATTAGGCGATAAGCTAGCAACCTGCCACCAATGTTCCATGTAACATTACAACCCCAATATTGATACTACATATGACTAGGAGATATTATCGTATTGGGATTATATTACATTAAAATACTACGGTGAGGAAAACGAACAGAACAGGTCATAATTAGTGCTTGTATATGGCGATATGGCTTACCACCTGTCACACTGAGTACTAACTATCTGGTCAACGTTTGGGTTGAGGTATCCATAGAATCACTACCTTCGCAATTGCGGAGATGGAAACCTGAACCTCTGACTACCCCGCATGGGTTAATGGTGGCGAACACGTTTGTGTTTGTCTCCGAGATTCTGTCTACCCATAGGGATTTAGGAATTGAATGTTATATTGTACCTTTAGTATACTTTTATGTGTTGTACCCATCACACTAATTTTACAGCCATGGCATTTTTAAGCATGAATTATTTGCCTCGCCCGGGAATCGAACCAGACGTGCAGGAAATATGAATCACAAGCCAACGTAACGGTCATTGACTCTTAACATGCACTGTTTGTATGTATGATATAAATTTTCACTTTGTATCGTCCCTATAATAATAATACATATATAATATAATAATATTTGGACATTATTACACCAATTGAACTAGCCCCTTAGTAAGTTCATTTAAGACTTGTGTTAAGGGTACCAGTCAACATATATTTAAGAAATATAGACATATTATACAGAGATGAGTACATAATATATAGCATATAAAGACGACCAGACTGGAAAGCAGTAGAAAAGCGTAGTTCTTAACTCTGCCTCCACCGGGAATCGAACCCGGGACCTCACAATTAGCGTTCCGGCGGCTAACCGATCGCGCCTCGGAGGTCTTCCCTATTAGTGGACAAGATAAATAAATTATACCTAGCAATAATATGGGATATTAAGAACAGAAGAGCACGTATGAGTAGGTTGTAGGGTGTGCCAATGGCGACAGGTTATTAGCCCATCGCCCAATAGATTCCATTTAGCCCTAGACACTTAGTCGCCTCCTACGATATGCCGGGAAGAACGGCAGTTAGTTACCTTTCTTTTTACGCCTCCAAACTAGCATTTGAGAGGTTTGTTATTTGAGTATTTTAAGATGAAATATCACTTGTACGGTAAAGAATAACACCATGAGGAAATAGTACTTTCCAATGATTAATATGTATACCTCACATCATCAAAAGTTGTAACACATCTTTACAATATCTTCGATAGTTTGTAGATCTTTACATTACTTGATGTAATCTAAAAAACGTAAATACATCTCCAAACTTAGGGTAATAAAAGTAAAAATACAATAACAATATCTAATCACTAAATGGTTTTCTTAGAAATGATACAGAAGCTGTAAAAAAATACTTATTGATTAAGATCCTTGCATAAAACGTACATACATAATATGTCGGTGAGTTTATATTCAAAGTTGCAGAATAGTCATAACACATGACCCAATGCAACCTACTTTTTACCAAATAGTCGGCACGAAACATAACTGTTAGGATTCTATGTAAGCCTATTTCCTAGGTCTTGACCATATCTATTTGGCCCGGAAAAAACGCATTATTCCAAACGTTATAATGTTTCCTTTCATCTAGTAAGACGGAATTTGCTATTGAATAACGTAAACATCCTACATATAGAGAAAATGAAATAGAGAAAATGTAATTTTCATTCCCACTTGCAACGCAGAATATCAAATTCTAATCATTTAGTTCCAAACCCTTTCCTAACCTCAAAACTACAACTTCCAAAAATAAAACAACGCAAAACCGGCCATCAAAACCAATTGCCATAGTCGAAACAGTCACGAATCCCCAGGTGATTTTATTTTAAAAATCCCAGCCTCTTGGCAGACTACCACTTCGCAGCTGATTCCGTAGCATTCTGGTCTAGGTAACGACGATACCCTGATATTTCTAGGCGGACTATATATGGAATCACATGATGGCAGCTCCCTAAAGGGGGGGAGGGGAGGCGATCTCCCGAAGAACTGAAGACAGGAACCCGGAGTCAGGTCGGGACTGTCGCACTGACCAGTCCATTATTCGTCGAACGTCAGCACACAAATCACAATGGTAAGTGAAGTGCAGTGATAGTGGAAGTGATAGTGAAACCCCGGACTGCTTATGGACGATGGAAGACAATTAGGATTTAGATAAAGGATAGGATGAAAGAACTAGGTCTAAGGAACGAATGTTGGGTTTGAAGTAGAAGTTTCATGATAGGTGTTATAGACAGCAAAGTTTAAGGTTCCAATCGCAAATTTAGTAGTTAGAGAAGAGGTAAAAATAAATCAAAAGATGTTACAGAAATCAAACTAAAAATATAACAATGTAAAACAGTACAAATGGTGTAACGGTATTCTTTGGTTTACGACAATAGTAACGGTTATTTTAGGATCCAGATACTACCAAAAATATAATGTAACAATACATCGAATCAATAATAAAATTAAGATCACATTAAGAATTGCTTTTCCATTAAATTAGATGTTATAAGTAAAGACATAAAAATAGGTAACCAAGCAATGGAAACTAAAGTGAATTTATGTAATTATTACATAATTAAGATTGCATACCACATACATACTGTGGTAACTCCAAAATAGCTGACAAATGTTAAAAATGGAATAATTATGTTTTACGTTTTGATTTTAGTAATAAATCATAGAATAAAAAAACAAAGAACAACCAAACAATATTATAAAATAGATGATAAAATATGCCAAAAACTTAAAAGGAATTCATTAAATGATATAGCCCTTAATGATTTAAATCAATTGCGTTACCTAATCATATTATGATTGATGTAATTACTAATGATCATTTACGTATACTAAAGGTATTACTTAGAAGTAATGAACCTTCCAATTAATAATGAATTGCCGAAATTAGGCCCCAATTTTATGTTATATTTGCCAATGGTTTAAGACTTTTGCATTAAAAGTTATCCAGTAGATATTTCTTATAGCGTCCGAAGCAAAAACTGGTTACAACAGTCAAATTGAATCCAAATATCCTAATTTAGACGTTGCGTAAGAAAATTGCGCGTCAGTGAAATGTTAGCGGATGTTGATTCTCGAAATAGACCCAGCCTCTGGCCAAATGAAATCGGAGCCGTGGTACCGAAATAGACTTTCCGACTTTGATGAAGCCTTGGGCTGTGAAAGGAGAATTAGGTTACCATAGACAATGATTTATGGGAATGCAACAACGTTTTGTGATGTTCCGAAAGCGTTTGATAGGATTGCAATGTTTTTAAAAGAAAACTTTTATGCTGTTGATGAAAAGATTTGGACGAAACTTCAAAATAAAATATGACTTGTAAATAGCTTAAGTTGTAATTTAATTATTCCAAGTTAGATACACTTAATTTAAATTCCTGGTACCTACGTACATCATAGGCTTGGACTATATAAAGAAAATGCTTGTGAAAGACTTTGATGAAATAAGATTTAAATAGTTTTTGTGCCGAAAATTAAATAATTTTAATTTAGAAATGTTTTATGATTTGGATAACTTAAAATAACATTAGGTCAACCATGCTTATATTTGAATTTAAATAATGCAAAATGCTATTGAAATAAAAAGTAAAGAACTCTTGAATTATAGAATACCTACTTAATCTTCAAGTATTTTCATAACAAATTTTAAATATGATTCGTTAGATCATAAAATAGCTATTTATTATATACGGTGATTTACAACTCTAAGAATTAAGACATGAAATACTGGAATTGGTTCCTAAATATACACAATCTAATGAAAAAGAAGGATTATTGTGTAGGGAATACATCTACTCTACAAAACAACATTTCAATTATTTGAAAGAGAGCCAAATATTCACAATACATTATTTGTTTATACATGCATTCTTGACAGGGAAGAGAAGTGTAGTAGTTAAAAATATAAAGACAACGTTCTTTTAAGAAGATGAAAAGTTGTATGAATATGAATGTAATCACAGTTTCCCTAGGATATTTTATCTCCCAAAGGGATTCAAGGACGCGAATGAATATGTATGTATGTAGTATAAATGTGTGAAAAGTAGGGATGCTTACATAAAGAAAGAAAAAAATACACATTTTAAAATTATTTTCGGGCTAATAAATTTAATAAATTCGTTATGACGAATAGTCATTCCATGAACATGGCTAATGCAACATTGTCATTCAATATTGCAATCCACTGCTGGACATAAGCATTCCCAAGGGTACTCCACAAAACGCCCTCTTTATCATCAGTCAACCTGGTTTACTGAAACTTCCTTGAAGTACCTCTTACTCCAATAGAGGTCCAAATTGCGTTATTTCTCATGATTAAAAAGTATGAAAGATGAAGTAGTGACAAAAAAGAGAAAGGTATGTTAAGGTAGTTTGGCCACATGGAGCGGATGGATGAAAGGAGGGTTACGAAAGGAATTCATAGAGATGATAGAGTTGGAGTTCGCGTAGAACGTACACAGATCAAATAAGAAACATTCAGCTTAAATTCACGTAGCGTGAAGAACAGAAGAACTTGTATGAGAATGTTAATAGATGCAAGAGTTTTATTATTTAAGGTGGCGATAGCGAATCTCTCCCGTAGAGGCATCAATGTATGTACTGTCCTATAACCAAATATCTTAAATTCTTCTCTTTACTCTGTAGGCAGACAAAGATAAGAAGATAAAGAAGAAGAAGACGAAAGAAGACGCGCCCGCTGATGAGGCCCCAGCGGCGCCCGCCTCCGGCGGTGGCAGCGAGAGGCAGTCGTCGCGCGGCAGCCGCAAGGCCAAGCGCACCGGCTCCAACGTCTTCTCCATGTTCACCCAGAAGCAGGTCGCCGAGTTCAAGGAGGTGAGCGACATCTTGTGGTTGTACAATTGCTGCTACCAGTTTGGTTGGATGTCTGTTGGTGACTAAAGTTTTTAAGGTTATGGGGCTGAAAAATGTAAACAGACAATAGTATTGTCCAAACAAAGAAATCTTCTGTCGCCTGTTAAGACATACCGTGTAAAAAATTGGTTAAATTATGTATGGTTTAGTTATACAATTAAGCAATTAGCACGTAGGTAAATATTCTTTACTGACTTCCTCATTTCCCCACAGGCCTTCCAGCTAATGGACCACGACAAAGACGGCATCATCGGCAAGAACGACCTCCGCGCCACCTTCGACTCCCTCGGCAGACTGGCCTCCGAGAAGGAGCTGGACGAGATGGTGAACGAGGCGTCCGGCCCCATCAACTTCACCCAGCTGCTGACCCTGTTCGCCAACCGCATGAGCGGCGGCTCCGACGAGGACGACGTGGTCATCAACGCGTTCAAGACCTTCGACGAGGAAGGCCGCATCGACTCGGAGCGGCTGAGGCACGCCCTCATGACCTGGGGAGACAAGTTCTCCGCCGAAGAGGTGGACGAGGCCTACGACCAGATGGACATCGACGACAAGGGCTTCATCGACACCACCAAGCTCATCGCCATGCTCACAGCTAGCGGCGATGATGAGGAAGGCGGCGAGGCGGCCTAACCACCTAATTTAATGTACCGTTTCCATTTTTCTATTTATATGTAAATAAAACAAATAGGTAATTATGCCAAAGATCTATGTTGGGTATTCCAACTGACAATAAACGTTCACGAGTTACTGTTTTATGGAGTTCTTTTATGTGTCGGTAGATGGCGAATATCGTTGTAGGATAGTACCCGCAAAACTTGAAACATAAACATACATTACACTAGTACTATCCCTTGCACTTTATTGTAAGATTTCACGATTCCATTTCGCGGACCAATGAATTTAAAATCACAGAAAATATAATTATTCTCTACACTTTGTTAACTGTGGACTAAGAAATTTCAAACAATGTAGAAGTCGCTTTTCACACAGCTCCAAACATGAAAGGTTGTGTACTAAGGTAGGAATTGTAAGCAATTCCGTCGTGTACAGGCGCTGACTATTGCCTTTTCATCAGAATATGCAAGTTGATGATGATTAACCTCACGATGATTTCTCCAACGTACTCCCAACATAAGAATAAGTTTAAACATACACGTCACGTCACAGCAAACGTGATGGCCAACTAAAGCCAACGACGACGACAGTTCGCTGGTTTATTTTCCTATTACAAGTCTAAATGAATAGGTATGTTTGCTCACAGTTAAATGAGGAAAAGTCATTAAATTCTGTTCTGTTCACTCCAGTTCACTCCACTAGACATACAAGGAGATGAAAGTGAGTAGCCCCAAAGCATATCTGAGCATATTATACCAAACACCATTATTTTGGTACATCACAACGTATTAGAAGGACCTTAATGTACGAATAAGCACACAATTACATAAATAATAAAAAAAAACATTAAAAAAATCACATATTTCATTATTATTCTATGCATCTAAGAACTCTTCGATAGCTTCTTGATATTAGCAAACTTATCACGGAAAAAGGGGAACCTTTACATGTCAATACTACTCAACAAAACAACAACTGACCAATACACTCCCAACGTTGCTGTATTCTATAAACTTTTAAGTACAACAGATAACAGCTGTTGAATATTGAAAGTCTGTTTCCCAGCTATAATCCGCCTACTTTTACATTTTTAACAAAAACAAACACTAAATGGATTAAAACTAAAAGTGTATCTTGTAAAATCTACTGAAAATGGTTTCAGAAACATCTCAAAGTATAAGTAAAACATTTAAATTCTCCTATCCTACTTGTACAAATGAAAACGTACTTTTTAATTTAGAAGTTCCTATAGAAATTCCACATAATGGGTGCACCAGAGAATTGGTTCAAAGAGTCATCAATATGTTTCATATCCCTGTTTATTTGGAAGAAGGTATGGTGTCCTTACCCTAGTAATTTTGTACTCTGTCGTCTAATCTATTAAACTAAGTATAATGCTTCAAATATACTAAGTCATTTGCAAAGTTTATAAGAACTTCATTTGAGATTCAAGTAAATTAATCTTTTATGCAGGAACTTTATAATGCTATCCTAAAGAAAGAGAAATGTTTTGTATAGCTCAGAAGGTTTAAATGGATAAGGGTGGCCATAGAATTACTACCACTGCAATTGCATGTATGGACATCTGAACCTCTGACTACCTTGCAAGGGTTAATGGTTGTGATATCCTTAGTCTTACTATTTACGTGATCATCTTCATAATCACTGAACAAGTGAATGATAGCCAAGTCTAATGCAATTTTCACCAAATAATTGGAATCTAACATGACATCAAGTGTTCTATGTTAACATATGTCTCATCCATACTTACGCTAACTGCAATCCTTATACATATAGACACACTACTAACTACTACTACTTAATTGCGACTTAAATAGTTTATTATTTATGTTATTAAAATTTTGTTTTTTATTATAATTGGGCATAGATGAGTTGATTAGGACTTGACTTTGTATGTAGCAATAGAAATGAAGTTTAATGAATTTCAGTGTACATTTTCACAATAAACATACATATTTTGCTAAATTCACCAAATACTATGGTGAGGAAACCTACCTGTTCCCTGAACAGGTAATAGTTAGTGCTTGTAAATGGCGACATGGCTAACCATCTGTCACATTGAGTACTGACTATCTGGTCAACACGTGGGCTTAAGGTGGCCAACGAATTACTACCTCTGCAATTGCAGAGATATAAACCTGAACCTCTGACTACCCCCACCAGGGTTAATTGTTGCGAATGCTTTAGTTTTTTTATTATAATTCTGTTCCATTTATTAAAAGTTCAATCAATTTATATCAGTCCAGCATTGGAATTTCAATAATTATGTTTATTTTATACCTATTCCTTCTTCTAGAACTAAACGAGAAACTAGCAGAATTTGTAAGGGTAAACACAGAACAATATCACAATGAACGAGATAACGTATTGCTCAACCAACTGAAGAATGGCGATATCAACATTGACGGAGTGGTCAAGAATTGGGAGAAATCGTTTAAGGAAAACGTACACGAATATGCGGAACACAAGGGTAAATACATACATACATACATACACATCACGCCTGATTCCCTGTAGAGGGGTAGGCAGAGATCACGGATCCCCATTTGTCTCGATCCTGACAGACCACTTTCGCTTCATTGACATTCATACATCCTCTCATACACTCTCGGCGGTTATAGGTACTCCTAACGTCAAATAATAAGGGTAAATATAATAGAAACAGTCTCCCTTCATTCTTAAGCCTTCTATCATAACATACGCTTCACGACTTGTGTATACACACTTCCTTTTTTATTATGGCGGGGTAGTCAGAGGCTTGAATACCCATCTCCGAAATTTCGAAGGCATGTTAGGTATGGGTCATTCGAAGCCTTCTGTCACTCCTATGTAAATTTTAATTATTTATATGAGAACCTCTAATAAGAAGTCGTAGGTCTTACCCACTTGGCTACAGCCGCTATATGGTGTATCATAGTATTATGACTTTAAAGTCAAAGTCAAATGTATTTATTCAACACAAGTACAGTACATTCATTGAACGTCAAAACATTTGCCTGACAGTTGTCTCTTAGCATTGAAATTCTACCGTTGGTTTGGAAGCCCTGGCTCGGAGAAGAACCACAAGAAACAAGAAACTTACAAAACCAAATTATACAGAAACATAATTATTTTTTCACATATAGCTTCGATGCATTCATTGCCAACCCTGAGCATCGGCAAGGTAGTCTCTGACAGCATAGTAAGCACCCCGGATAGTCTTAAATTTATATATATAGTCTTAAATAAGTAAGGGCGTTCAGTCCGATAAATTATTATAAAAAAAGCATGTAACTCCCAACAAAAGATTTCTCGACCTTTTGAAGCCTCGAGGGCGGCAACAGCTTTTGTTTGTTCCTAGTATTAATTTTATGAACATCACAGTTTCTAATTTTTCATTTATGTACTGAGCAACAACTGTCAAAATATTTCTTATATATATTTCTTAAATGAAATAATTTCAATATAATGAAATTAGAGCATGCTTCGATGGTTTGGATATGTTATGCGGATGAATGATAGCAGATTGACAAAAGGAATATATATGAGTGAAGTGGAAGGGCCGTTACGTAGGGGTCGGCCTAATAAGACATATAACAGTCAGATAGACACTATATTGAAAAAAGGTGACGTTAGGAGTACCTATAACTGCTGAGAGTGTATGAGAAGATATATGAATGTCAATGAAGCGGAAGTGGTCTGTCCAGACAAATGGGAATCCGTGATCTCTGCCTACCCCTCTACAGGGAATCAGGCGTGATTTGTATGTATGTATGTAGAAATAAAATAATAATAATAATAAAAGCGTTTATTTACGGCCACAAAAACATACACAATACAAAACGTTTGCAATAAAAAAAAAATATTTACAAACTAAGGGGTAAAACTTGTGCATGTTATTGTCGCAGCAAAAGGGTTCTAACTCAGCTGGGTATGTTGCGTCTGGTGGCAAACGCAACGCTGGTTTTATGTCAGAACCACTGACTTTATGTGTCTTAACCAGGAGTGTCAGACGAAGAGGTATTAGCTGTGGCCTATCATAAGCTGATGCACTCCCCGGCTTTAGACACGGTGCTACAGAAGGAAAGTGACTATGCCCAGGCTGTGGCTGATACACTGAAGAGCATGGACCAGGATATCAAGAAGATTATGGAGAGGTATGTTTTGAAGACTAATTGTGAGGGTTTGATTCCCGGTGGAGGCAGAGTTAAGGACTATGCTTTTCGTCAACTTTCCAGTCTGGTTGTTGATTATGTAGCTCAGTTGTTTGGGGCTTGACTCTGTATCAGTGGGTACAGGATTCAAACCCCGCTTAAGCATATACCAATGGAAATGAATTTTTATGTACATTTTCGTAATAAAAACACATTTACGAAATGCATCGAATTATACGGTGAGGGAAAACATCGTGAGGAAAACCTACCTGTTCGTCGAACAGATAATAGTTAGTGCTTGTAAATGGCGACATGGCTGACCACCTGTCACATTGAGTACTGACTATCTGGTTAACACGTGGGTTCGAGGTGTCCATAGAATGACTACCTTCGCAATTGCGGAGATGGACACCTGAACCTCTGACTACCCGCAAGGGTTAATGGTCGTGAATGCGTTTGTTTTTTTATATTTTGACTCCGTCCGTGGCATGATTGGTTAACCACATTGGTGAGAGTTTGATTCCCGGTGGAGGCAGAGTTAAGAACTACGCTTTTCTTCTACTTTCCAGTCTGGTTGTTGATTATATATGCTGTATTTACTAGTACCCTTAACTTAAGTCTTAAATGAACTTACCAAGGGGCTAGTTCAATTAGTGTAATAGGGTATAAATGACAATTTTTAGCCACATACAACCTCACACATTTACTTTACTTTTGCAAAAAGAAACTTAAACTTGGGCTCTAGACCATCTATTTTCGGGTGTATGCAAAATTAATTCCATCTTTCCTAAATTCGCTTTTATCCTAAAAATACAATACACTAGGACCGGTCATTTTTATTTGTTACATATAATTTTACAATAGTTTTAAGAGATTCGCGTTTTACACTCATGATAAATAAATAATTAACGGGACTTATCGCGTAAGTTTATATATAATACTACTGCAACGTAGCAGAAACGTCGGGTTAATAAAAGGTAATTTTATTATATATAAACTTACGCGATAAGTCTCGCTATAGTACATTCGCATTAAGTAAATAGTGATGTCATCATGTCCCGACGATTTGACCAATGAGACGTGACAACTGTCGTCTGCAATTGGTCGATGTGAATTGTTTTCTCATTTACTAACGTCTCATTGGTCAGTTTACTTTTGTATATCATGAGTATGGCGGATACACTGAAGAGCATGGACCAGGATATTAAGAAGATTATGGAGAGGTAAGACCTCGGACTTCGTATGAGAAAAGTCCTAGGTTCGAATCCCGACTCTGGCATGTACCAATGAATGAAATTTAAATATGTATTATTCATTTACGTACATAATTTACAGTCGCTAACGGTGAGGGAAAACATCGTGAGGAAACCTGCCTATCCCTCAGGATAGGTAATAGTCAGTGCCTATATACGGCGATTCGGTTAATTTCCTCTCCCGTCAAATATAAACATGGAACCTCTGTGTACCCTGCACGGTTTTATTGTCATATACATTCATGTCTTTTAATCCCTTTCACGATGGGCAGAACTTCGATAATATGGTATCATTCATCCGCACAACATTTTTAATTATCCTTTATAATTATACAATATTTTCTGTCCCCAGCGAACCGTCTAACCGCGAGGGCAGTGAGGTCGCAATGGCTCGGTGGCAAAGCCAGGTGGAAGCCCAGAGCCGAGCTCATAGGGCAGAATACCGGAGCTGGTTACTACAGGCTGCTGAAGGTGACCTTCACACACCCAGGTTAGATAGTTATATATAGTGTATTCGCGTTAAGAAAATAGTGACGTCATGATAATCAGAGGTTAAACTGGCCAATGAGACGCGAGTGAATGAGAAAACAGTCACATTGACCAATCGCAGACATTCGTTGTCACGTCTCATCGGTCAAATCGTTTGGGTAATGATGACGTCACTATTTTCTTAACGCGAATACACTATAGTTATATAGTTAGATAGTAACCCTTGCGGGGTAGTCAGAGGTTCAGATGTCCATCTCCGCAATTGCGAAGGTAGTAATTCTATGGCCACCTCGAACCCACGTGTTAACCAGATAGTCAGTACTCAATGTGACAGGTGGTCAGCCATGTCGCCATTTACAAGAACTAATTCTTACCTGTTCGACGAACAGGTAAGTTTCCTCACGATGTTTTCCCTCACCGTATAATAGTACATGGAATATGTAGTTTTACAGTCGGTGAATAAAACAGTGGTTCTGACATAAGACCAGCGTTGCGTTTGCCACCAGACGCAACAGACAGCTGAGTTAGTTGCTGCGACAGTAACATGCACAAGTTATACTGCCTAGTTTGTAATTTTTTTATTGTAATCGTTCTGTATGGTGTATGTTTTTGTGGCTGTAAATAAACACTTTTTATTTATTTATTTATAAAACATTTTAAGGAAACCTGCCTTTCCTTCGGGCTGGCAAATAGCTAGTGCCTGCATACGACAATACGGTTCATTACCTATCACGTTGGGTGCTGTCTATCTAGTCAAATCTAGTGTGACCCATACCTAACACCGAAATTTCGGAGATGGACACTCAAGCCTCTGAATATAACCTGCCACAATAAAAAAAGGCAGTGTGTATACACAAGTCGTGGATCGTATGTATGTATGTACATGTAGTAGTAATATTTATCACTTAGGAAAGATAAGTGGTTCTCGAATGGTGACCGGGTCTCGTTAAACGTAGTGTAGGACGCCCCCTGCTAGATGGGCCGAAGACCTGAAAAAGGTCGCTGGTAGTGGTTGGCTGAGGGCCACGAGTGATCGTGTTTTGTACGCTTGGAGAGGCCTACGTCCAGCAGTGAATTGATCGGATTGATTTAAGCGGATTAAAGAAACAAGCTGCCGTTTAACCCGGCATGTCGTAAAAGACGACTAAGAGACTAGGGGTCAATGGAATCTATTGTTCTAGCAACCTGTCACCAATGGTATTTAGGGACCAAGGAGTTGTTTTCATGTCTCCAAGCCTCTGTCCACCCCGAAAGGGATGAGAGGACGTAAATGTATGTACATATGTAATATTCTTACTCCTCAGTACCCCGGCGTCCGGAGTATCGTCCCCTTTACCCAGCAGTCGCCTGGAAGAGTCCTTCACCATACACCTGGGCAGCCAGCTGAAGCAGACCCACAATATAAGGCTGGTAGCCGCCAGTCCACACCATTTGTGCCGACCGCAGCCTGCAGCCTTGTGAGTACAACAACAGACAAACGCTATCAAGACCATTAACCCTTGTGGTGTAGTCAGAGATTCAGGTTTTCATCTCCGCAATTGCGAAGGTAGTAATTCTATGGCCACCTCAAACTCACGTGTTAACCAGATAGTCAGTACTCAATGTGACAGGTTGGATGCCATGTCGCCTTTTACAAGCACTAACTATTACCTGTTCGGAGAACAGATAGGTTTTCTTACGATGTATTCCCTTACCGTGGTATTCTACTTAAAATTAGCTCAGTATATTTATATTTAAGCACAAAAAGCTTGCATGCATGCTTCGATGGTTTGGAGATGTTATGTGGAAAAATTATACTAGATTGACAAAAGGAATATATGTGGGTGAAGTGGAAGGGCGCTTACGTAGGGGCCGCCCAATAAGACATATGAAAATCAGATAGACGCTATATTAAAAAAGGGTTTTGTTAGTAATACCCATAACCGCCGAGTGTGTAGGAGAAGATGTATGAGTGTCAATGAAGCGAAAGTGGTCTGTGAGGATCGGGATAAATGGGGATCCGTGATCTCTGCCTACCCCTCTACATGGAATCAGGTGTAATGTGTACGTATGTATGCATTATTCTGTGTAATTCAGTTGTTTGGGGCTTGAGTCTGGGTCAGTGGGTACAGGGTTCAAATCCCGCTTGAGCATGTACTAATGAAAATTATGTTTAATGAATTTCTATGTACATTTTCGTCATAAAACTAAAATTGCAAACTGCACCGACTATTACAGTGAGGAAAAACATCGTGAGGAAACCTACCCGTTCCCCGAACAGGTAATAGTTAGTGCTTGTAAATGGCGACATGGCTTACCACCTGTCACATTGAGTCAAGGTGGCCTTAGAATTACTACCTCAGCTATTACGGAAATAGAAACCTGAACCTCTCAGACCTTGTGGTTAATGGTAGTGAACACGTTTGTATTCACTACCATTACTACAATTACCTTCTATCTATTTTTCTTTATTGATTGGCCACTTATCTAAAGGCCCTTAGAGACTGTCAGACTGTCATAAAAGGATTATGTTCAAGCGCCTTTTTGTCTTATAAAACCAATCTCCTACCACAGAGAAAACGAGCCTTTCAACCGCATTCAAACCGCTCTAAGTCTATACTCGACAGAGCTGTCAGCTGTGGTGATACCTTGCAAGGGAGGGCCTAGCACCCTTTCAGAGGGACATCGGGAGGGCCTGGCCTCAATAGCCACGGAGTACCACTTTTTACCATTGGACGCTCAGCTTGCAGATGTTGGGGACAAGATACGAGGGCCGGTGAGTGCTTTTGTACCTGTAGGAGGCGATTAAGGGACTAGGGGTGAATGGAATCTATTGGGCGATGGGCTAGCGACCAATGTTTCATATGACACAACCACAACCACAACCCATATATGTATAGATATATATGTATATATATGTATGTATAGTTATTTTATAATGAATGAATGAAAAGTAAGTTCGTTGTATTTAAATGACGTATCTTTTAATCTCTGACTTTTCAACTTCTATGGTCACCTAGAACCCACTTGACAGACGTTAGATATACTAAACCAAGATAATAATATAATATTGTAGCACACAACACGTGTACTAATTGAACTAGCCCCTTGCTAAGTATATTTATGTTGTGTTAAGGGTACTAGTCAACGTATATTTAAGAAATACATACTTATTATATATAATCAACAACCAAACTGGAAAGCAGAAGAAAAGCTAGTTCTTCACTCTACCTTCACCGGGAATTGAACCCGGGACCTCACGATTAGCGTTCAGGTGCTTACCAATCGCGCCACGGAGGTCGTCTACAAATAGTCTAATCCCAACCTATCCCATTTCCAGGTAGTAAAACGTAATGCCGAACGTTTTAAAGACCTGTGTCCTGTTTCCGACATCCCCAAAGACTTGCAGTGTGGCGACGTGTACGTAACACGTCATTCGAACCTCGCAGAAGCTCACGTGGTGTTCCATCTGGTCGTGGATGATAGCCTCAAGTCAGGTTAGTGTAAGAGGGTAGAACCTAACTATCTACCATTCTTCTATAGTATATTCGCTTTAAGAAAATAGTGACGTCATCAAGGTCTCCATAATTTAACCATTGAGAATTTATAGGGGTTGTCTGTTATTGGTCAATGTGACTTCTTTTCTCATTTACTCACGTCTCATTGGTCAGTTTGATCTCTGATTATCATGTCGTCACTATTTACTTAAAGCGAATATACTATAATATAAAATATTCAAGTGTAAGAGGAAGGAATGTTACTAGCTTTCTTATAAAATTAAATGTTTAATAAGCCATGTTTGTCCTCATCGTTAGCGACTGTAAATTTTGTACGTGAAAAACACATATGTATTTTAATTTCACTCATTGGTACATGCCAGAGCCGTAATTTGAACCTATGATCTTTCTCGTAAGAAGTCAGAGGTCTTTACATCCATTGATGGACGTAGGCCTCCCCAAGGGTACGCCACAAAACACGATCACTCGTGGCCCTCAGCCAACCACTACCAGCGACCTTTGTGAAGTCAATTGAAATATTAGGTTAATATTTTGTTGTCATACTTTATCTAATTCGACGGCGTGTATTGTGCAAATGTTGCAAAATGAATTAAAAAATATTAATTATTAACGTATAAAATTACAATATGATGAAACAGAATAAAATGTAAATAATTTCAATTATTTAATTGTATTTTTGCAAGATATATCTGATTTTACCAACAGTGGCCAACACATTTTGTTTTCATCTTTGAAATGCTTACGTAACATACGTGAAACACAATTTCCCTAAAGAAGCTATTTAATCACGAATCCGGTCAGAAACTCAGACATATCTCCTTAGTCACCTTAAGCCTTACACACTAAGAACTATCGTACTAATCGCAATCCTCTACTAATACTACGGTGAGGGAAAACATCGTGAGGAAATCTACCTGTTCCCCCAACAGGTAATAATGCTTGTAAATGGCGACATGGCTTACCACCTGTCACATTGAGTACTGACTATCTGGTTTACACGTGGCTTCGAGGTGGCCATAGAATGACTACCTTCGCAATAGCGGAGATGAACACCTGAACCTCTGGCTACCCCGCAAGGGTTAATGGTGATAGTCGTGAACACATTTGTCTTTTTGTTGTACCAATCCTCTACCTACTTATTTTGCAGGTGATATAACGTCCCGACACCCAGTAATACTGGGTCTAAGAAACATTCTTAAGGCGGCCTGTTGCAATGACGTCACGAACGTGGCGTTTCCACTGCTGCTTGAAGATGAGCTATGTGATGTAAGTACCAAGTTTGAACCCCTTTGGTTTAATATCAAATATCTTCTAAATTCGACGTAGCTCAGTAATTCGACGTAGCTCAGTTGTTTGGGGCTTGGCTCTGTATCAGTGGGTACAGGGTTCAAATCCCGCTTGAGCATGTACCAATGGAAATGAATTTTTATGAATTTCTATGTACATTTTCGTAATAAAAACACATTTACGAAATACATCGAATTATACGGTGAGGGAAAACATCGTGAGGAAACCTACCTGTTCGTCGAAATGGCGACATGGCTAATCACCTGTCGCATTGAGTACTGACTATCTGGTTAACACGTGGGTTCGAGGTGTCCATAGAATTACTACCATCGCAATTGCGGAGACGGACACCTGAATCTCTGACTACCCCGCAAGGGTTAATGGTCGTGAATGCGTTTGTTTATCTTCTAAACCATTTCGGGTTAGCCAGAGGTTTGAGTGTCCACTGTTGCGTTTACGACAATCTTTAGTAACGTTTCGAGAGATAAGCAAAATCCAGCGTCATAGCCGGCGAGTCTATCGTCATTTACAGATACACAAGCTCAAACAAACGACTGTCCTAGCGATTTTGTCCTCACCGAAACCAAATATGTTATAGCCCAGATGGTTCGCCACTGCCTATTTTTATAAACGACGATACGCTGGTTTTCATTCTATCACTCAAATTAAGCAACGTAGGCATAGCTAGTATCTGGAGGGCTGACCATGTAAATTGTCCATGTGCTGTTGACTTCGGTGAGGGATAACATTGTGAGGAAACCTGCCTATTTCTCGAAACAGACAACTATCATTATAAGTATACGGCAAAAGGTAACCACATATTATATTGGATATTGAATATCCGGTAAAGAACGTGAGGTTTTGAGTAACCAAAGACCATCCAAATCTTAGTTGATGGTGGAAACCCAAACTGACTACCCCGGACGGATTGTATGGTCGAAAATAAGTATGTATTCATGTAATTAATAATTAACGGGACTTATCGCGTAAGTTTATATATAATAAAATTACCTTTTATTAACCCGACGTTTCGGCTACGTTGCAGTAGCCCGGGCAGACTTATATAAACTTACGCGATAAGTCCCGTTAATCATTAATTATGAGTATAAATCGCGAATCTCTTAAAACTATATATATTCATGTGTTTTCCCACCAGGAAATGACCCTGTCCTGGTGCCTCCGCAGAGCAGAGTTAGTGCTAAAGTGCACTAAGGGCTTCATGCTAGAAGCGGCGTCCTGGGGCGGCGCAGAACTCAAGGCTATTCACGCACTAGTACCTGCGCATTTGGACTCAGACGTATTCCAGAATCTGGCTAGTCTAGTACCTACTGTGTTTCGACTGTCTAACCCTCTCAAGTTTAAAGCTAGCTCGGGTTAATATGAAGTCTATGAAAACCTGCATGGATGATCCAGTGCGCGATTTTGGCAGAATTGTCGTTACCCAACCGTACAGCTGGACCATAAAGCACCCGTACCCCTTTTAGTGACTAAACGTTAATACGGATCGCCATTATGAAGAACAAATGCCGATCCTGGTTCTTCTGTCAGAATTAACAGATTTAATTTATTGTTATCATAGTGTTTCAATTGAACATACCGTACCCCTGAAATTATGAATATAGATGATATAAGTATAATTGAAAATTGGGTATGACAAAAAAGTGTGAGAGTAGAATCCATGCCGTTAGAATGCATTGCGAGAAGCAGACATTAACTCATTCGGAGCCAACGACACGCCTCGCGTGTCCATGAAAATTCTACTCGCCACGCCGCGGACACGCCTCGCGTGTCCATAAGTTTTCGATTATATCTCAAAAAGTACATGAAAAAAATTAATAAGAATTTGTGTACATGGTATTTACCACACGAATAACCATATATTCACGTGGTTTCTACTTTGAAAGAAGTTATGTTTATACTAAAAACGAACCCCTTGTGGGATGCCAAGAACACGCGACGCGTGTCCACTTTGAGTATGCGACCAGAGGTTCTAAAAGTTTGTGTAACTTTCCATCAAACTCACTACGTTAGCTTGTTTATTATAATATTAGTACTTACAAAATAATATGTTTCTGAGTGATTTTAGTCGATAGATGAGTAAATAATTTATATAGCATACAAACAACAAAAAATATTATAAATTTAATAATATATAAAGTTTGAGAATCACATCATATTTAATTTACCTATTTACCTAAATATCCATATTCCGCCATAATTCCTGGTTTACACTATACTGTTGCCACAACCTTATCTCTTTCGTTGCACAAACAGAACTAAGGAAATAAACTACCACAATGTATTATTAACGTATTTAGAAACATTAAACTTGTCGCAGAGCCAGTGGTCCATTTTTTCTTAGTCGCAGAGCCGCGGACACGCCTCGCGTGTTCATGACCGTTTGTATGGCGGCTCCGCTAGTAAGACTCTGAAAAATGGCGCGGCGTCGAATGAGTTAAGAGATAGAATTTGGAATGATATGTTAAGCAAGGTCCGATAAGAATCATGACATCTCTATCCCATGAGACAACCTGATTTAATTCTTGCTGTTTTTAGAAAAACCAATGAGGTTATGGTATATTGGTGACAGTTAACTCCCGTATGATTTAGTGTCTGAACAGTGGTCATAGCGGTCTAACCCACTGTTTATACTTTATATTATAGACATGATGCGTATGGTATACAAGTGCTAGTAACTTCATTCTAGACTTCGATAGAAGTTTCAATTTAGATAAGTATAATAGGAAATAGAGGTATATGAAAATATAATTGTAAATAGCTACAAGAGGAAACTATTGTAACCATTAGTATTTATAAGTAAATAAAATATTATACTCAATTTGAGTATTTTCTTTTTCCCGAGCTTCTGTGTATTATCAATATAAGTGTCAAGAGTCTACAGTAGAGATCGCGCCACATAAATTGGCAGTTGGAGGCGTCGCCACAGTCGCGTAATTCAGTGTTACCAGTAAACACGCCAAAACTAGCACTCACTGTGCCATACGGCTCGATACATTATAGGTTTCATTTGTAACGGTCTTTGGTTGCAGAGCTATAAACTCTATATAACTAATTAAAAAAACTATTTCAAACATGATTAATAATTAACGGGACTTGTCCTTCTTATTATATATTACATATATTATGTGTTCCTTCACTCTGTCCGCAATAGACCGTTTAGTCTGTCCGACGTAGGATTTCCCACAGCTGCAATCAATCTTATACACACCCTTATATCTTATATCATGAGCATAAATCGCGAATCTCTTAAAACGTGTGCGTTCGCGCAGCGGAATGTTGTTGAATTTAAAGATTTTAATTATGCAGATATTTTGTGTATGACGTCGTATAATTGTGTATGGTAAAAAAAAAATTGTGCACGCAGCCATTGTGGAGAAATTCACCAAAAACTGATTCCGCTGGGCGAACGTTGTCCGGCGGAACTTTTTTTGATCCATTGACTTTAGAAGAAAAGAGATGTGTCCAAAAATTTGTGTATTTGTGTGTAATTGTGTATGTATGAATAAAATTAGTGCATGCATAAACTTCGGAGAAATTCAAGTTTCCGCTACGCGAACGTTTGGCCATTAGCTAGTTTTCATACAAAGCGCTTACATAGAGAGCTGTAGATTTTTACATACCGCACCTTCGGGACCAAACTCGCACTTGTGCAACTTTTTACGAAAATGACTTAAGTATACAGAATTAACCGCGATAATCGACTTTATATACACAGCAAAAAGTTTTAAAATCCTTTGAAAAATGGAGCGGTTTTTATTATTTCAAACATGGCACTGAGCATTGTCTTTATATATTTTTTACCGAGGTTAGATCAGCGGAGACCCTAGCTTGGAGAAGAACTAACAAGAAACCCCGGAAATCAATTTATTATAATCACCCTTAACAAACATAAAAATTACAAAGAGTGAGCAAAAAACACAACGCTGGTAATACTAAATTTACCTTTCATACAAAATAACACGCAATGGCGGAAACGTCAAATTTAGAACGTTCGCCCAGCGGAACTTTTTTTGATCCATTGACTTTAGAAGAAAAGAGATGTGTCCAAAAATTAGTGTGTATTTGTGTGTAATTGTGTATGTATGAATAAAATTAGTGCATGCATAAACTTCGGAGAAATTCAAGTTTCCGCTACGCCACCGTTTGGCCATTAGCTAGTTTTCATACAAAGCGCTTACATAGAGAGCTGTAGATTTTTACATACGTTGTTTTGAATTTGTTTATATTTGTTTAAAAACAGATTTAGAAAAAAAACGTAAGGCTTAAAAGATAAAAATATAAACGTAAAATACGCTTATTAGGTCTTAGTTCTTAAAGTATGCACTTTGGGGTCTAGATTTTCACGTTTATACAAACCTTGTAAGTGTCTGCAACACGTTGCCAAGTATCAATGATGTTCCCTTAGTAATTAAAGAGTTATAGGACAATTTACCACGAATAGATCACTGTTTACAAAGCAGTCAAATATCATGACGTTCTAAAGGAATTGCATGGTAAAATGTATGCCAATAATTAGTGTATTCATTCAACTATTCACATGCAAAATTTCATGTCATTAAATTCAGTAATTAAAGAAAAACAATTATAATACTGACGAAGCATCGAAAACCTACATAACCCGACCAAGTTCGGATAGCTACAAAAAAGCGGCTGTGCAATATATTTAGGTAACATCTCAAAATTTACAGTATAATACCGGTATTGAATTGGTACAGGTGATAACACAATTGTTGTTTCGATATAATTTATAGGTCATTTATTTTTGTACACCTACTTTTTTAAATGTATTTGACTATGACAGAAAGTAGGTACCGTTTACGTAGGTACTTTATTTAAGTATGCGCTTGAGACTTGAGATATAATCTAAATACAGTGTAAACTCTTTATAACATTATTCTCTATAACGATAAACTCTCTATAACATAGAAAAGACCACAATTAAGTATTCTTCGTAATAGAGAATGGCGGCTGCGCTATAAAGAGTGTATCAATGTATGGGTTTTAAGGAAAACCAACCAAATTGTGGTCTTTTCTATGTTATAGAGAGTTTATCGTTAATCAGTTTTTGGTGAATTTCTCCACAATGGCTCCGTGCACAATTTTTTTTTTACCATACACAATTATACGACGTCATACACTAAATATCTGCATAATTAAAATCTTTAAATTCAACAACATTCCGCTGCGCGAACGCACACAAATTTAGTTCCAAGTTTGCCTACTGCCAATTTATGTGGCGCGATCTCTAGGGTGGTAACGCTATCGATTCGAAATGTCAGTCAGTCTGAAATAAAATGACATTCAAATTTGGTAATTCAAGCGAATGCGTTCGTCAATCCCTTTCATTTTATGTTGAGCGATTAGTCACTTGCCTAGGCGCCACGGTCTGCATCTATGTGCTGAAAAGTGTATTCTATGTGATAATAAGACCTGTGCAATATTGGGGTGATCGACACGTGTTCCTATTACCACAAAAAGAATATTAGTCACGTATGTCTTGCATCAAAAGGAAAAAAATAAAAGTCGAAAATGGATATTTAGAAATGGTTTATTGTTACCATACTTACGCTTTTATATGTACAAACTTTTAATAGATTGTCAGCTTAGAATCAGAAAAATAATGAGAATCTAGAGCCAAATGCATTCCAAACTTCACCAAAAAGGCTTTCCACTCCCATACAAGGGGTCTATTGAACAACTTTATACCAGGATAGTCAATATTTCTAAAGCAACTATTAGCAAAGGTAAAAGTCCATCAATAGACCCCCTGTTACACACCTTCAACTATCCACCCAGTGGGCCCGTAAACACTGATTTTGCTTACATTAGTCAACTTAAATTAATGGGCATATTAAGACTTAAACTAACACATTTATTATATACCACATAGGAATGGAGACAATAAGAGTTACACTCGAATCAGCAACCTACAAATGACATTACAAATTAATCACTCACGCTCAGTCACACACAACATTCAGACTGTGTCTAGTCCACCATCAATCTATTACACAAACGTGCCATGCTGCCAACTAAAGTCAGGCCATCTCACGCCCCGGATGTACTTGCTGGTCCTGGCAAATTAACATCACATTTAAATAGATAACTCGTTACCTACCATAATACTAAGTCTTATGTTAAAATAGTACAATTAATTCTGTAATCAAATACGTGAATCTAACGCAGCATGGCTATTCAATGATACAGTATACCAAGTTACAATTTATTACATTCTGATACAATGATAGTGTCAAGTTTACTGCCCTGGGGGTAACTATGCCGGGGGTCGAACCCGGCGCTTTGCACTGTGGGCGTGGCTAATACTAAACTTGGA
>JAMBLF010001457.1:0-89485 GCA_030578115.1 Leucoptera coffeella | reverse complement strand
AACTTGGATTGGGAATATTTTAGTCGACTACTCTTCTGATAAATCTTTCTTTTGATCAAAAGCCTCCATTTTGTAAGCATTTGGTATTTTATGATGTATATTTATGAAAAAAAAAAACACCTAGGAAAACCTACTTACTTCCTTCTGCAAACAGCTAAACATCAGTGTCTACAAAAACGAATCTATTACAAATCGTATACTAACTCTAATCAACCTACGCTTTGAAATCGCACAATCTTTGACTTGATCAGGGCTTTTGATGTAATCCACGCTCATGTTCTTCCCCCAGGGGGCGCCGTGGAGATCCCCTCGTACATCTTCACGTGGAAGTTCATCGACCGCTTCGGCAGACGCTGGATGCTCTGCGTGTTCATGTGCGTGGGCGGGCGTGGCTTGCCTCAGCTGCGCTTTTGTGCCAGATTGTGAGTAGACCAAAAATAGTAGTTGCGGCGGAAATACTTTTTTTTTCTAGGTGTTTCATCCTAAACAGTGACCATGGGGTTATTGGATGGCAGGATAGTGACCATTGGAACTAGCACCTGTTTGTACATATTTTTAAGAGCACGATAATGTTGCTAAAAGTGACCCAAGAAGATTTTAGATGTGTTTGACGTTCTAGTGCTACCCAAAAAGTCAAATCAACATAAATTTATTGCTAAATAAGAAATACGTTAATGTATATGTAATAAGTGCTTCTAGCAGACTGTGACTGTGACTGAAGTAACGGCACCTTTAACGTTAACATTAAGTTGTTAAAGCTTATATATGGAACATTCGTATTAGATTCCTATAGTTCAATAGAATCTATTAGCTCCTATTTCCTTAGTCAATAACTACGACGACGCTGAGAAAAGATTTTCTCCCATTCTAACATTTTATTCTATAAAATAAAGGTAATTGGATATCTTTATTAATTTATCGTGATATGACCCGGTCTCTCATGGTATATAAAATGAGAGTGGGAGCGGGAAGTGTTTAAAAATAACTATTTGTATTCTTTTTCCCAGACTACCCCTGGGCCCTGGTCTCCTTAGCCATGCTGGGCAGAGTTCTGCGCCGCTGCAGCCTTCGTGGTCTTCTACATCATCATGGGGGGAGCTGCTGCCACCCGTGATCAGGGCGCAGGCGATGGGCGTGGCCTCTTTTGTGGCTGGATTGGGGCCTGCTCGCTTGCCTCTTATATTGTTTATTTGGTTTGGTATTAGGATAAGTGTGGGTTACTGGGTTTTGTCTTGAATTAAAGGTGTAAAAATCAGGGACTGACTATTTAACTTGTGGTCTTCTAATTAATATGGCGCTATTTACGTATATATTACTATCGAAGTGCTGGCAACCATAACTTTTTCCAAACACTTTTATGTTTTAATATTTCCATTTGCGTTACAATATTTACAGTCTTTCACGGTGAGGGAAAACATCGTGAAGAAAGCTGCCTATCTCTATATAATAGCCAGTGTCTGTATACGGCGATAGGGTTCACTACCTATCACATTGGGTGCTCCTCTATCTAATAAAACGCAGACTTTGAGTGACTTATAACAAACATACCTTCAAAATTTCGAAGATAAGCAAAAGGAAGTGTGTGTACACACGTCGTGAAGCGTAGGTTATGTAAAATTGATACCCACTATTGCCACCCACTAGTTAATTATTACATTCACAAACTAACTGCAACTCTCTTAACAATGTTTTTCCTTTCATTTCCAGGCTGTTTATTCCAAGATGCTGCCTTTACTAATCAACGGAGTGTTCATAGTGGTGGGTGGGCTAATATCCCTGACTCTACCAGAGACATTGAACCAGCCCCTGCCACAAACTTTGAGCGACGGATGAGGCGTTTGGAAGATCTAGAATGTGCTGTTGTGGAAAATGACCTAAGACCACCAGTTGACCAACTAGTCGATCGATTAGTTGGTCAATTAGATGATCAAGTGGTTGAAGCAAATTTTGAAATGATTTTCAAGATTTTCAGCGTCATTTTTGAACTGACAGTTAGTGATGATCGTCAATGCTTTGTGGATAATATTTCTTTTGTTTGTGTTTGAAAGAAAGTGGATAAAAAGACGATACAATTTTAGTGAGAATTGAGACAATGTGTAAATTATTATTTAGTGTTGAATAGAACTGAAGAGTTACAAGTCAATAGTGTTAAGGTTATAAAGACAATACATACATGGAAACAAAAATCCAATGCAGAATACAGTATTCGTAGAAAAGTGAAACTAAAAATTATTGATAAGAAAGAGGTTCTCTGATCGTGCCTTATTGTGATTTTGTATAAGTAAAAACTTTACTTTTATGATATATTTTATGACGTCTTCAAGCTAACCTGCAAAGTCCAGTCCCACTTATATCTCTTCAGTGTAAAATTGATCGTGGAGTACGTAACAAAGTGACAAATTTCGTTATTTTTTAAAGCAAAATTTGACACTTTTACTGGCGTCACTGATGAAATTTGACCGTGGTATATCTCCATAATTGTTAATTAGGACACAATGAAACCGTTTATCAACAGATACTAGACACTAGATGTCGCTGTGCCCTATTTTCAAATGCGATAGCTAAGCGGGTTCTCCACGAACTTAACCATCGCGTTAAAAGAACGATTGTCGAAAAAAATTGTACGTACGAGTATTTCGTTGAACAATCTTGATGACAATAAGCGTTTGCTTATGAATAAACATCGAAATGTTGTTAAATATTTCTAGTATTTAATATGCCTTTACGGTAAAAAAGAAAAAGGGTAACGTTAGGAGTACCTATAACCGTCGAGTGTGTATGAGAAGATGGATGAGGGTCAATGAAACGTAAGTGGTCTGTCAGGATCAGGACAAATGGGATTTCGTGATCTCTACCTATCCCTCTACAGGGAATCGAGCGTGATCTGTATGTATGAATCCCCTTGTTTGACCTCAGTGTAAATAGAAATTCATTTTTATTAGTGCTTAACTAATCAGTGCCTTAAATTCTATATCATTGATATTTGATACGCAATCGATAGTCACAAATACTAGTGTGTAAGAAATTTGTTAAATCAATGTTGTAAATGTATAATTGTTTAATTTTGTAATACTAATTTGTACGTGCCTAACCTTAAAAGATTATGTAGTAAATTAATATAAAATATAAGTAATAAAGAAAATGAAAGAAAAGAAATTTTGTTTCATTCTTTTCTTCTTCTTTAGATATATGAAATATGAATCAAGAAACTATAATATATATGTATAAATAAGGAATCAGATATCAGGAGGAATCAGATAATATATATTATATCTGATTAATTCGAGTGCCAGTTGTAACGTGTTAAAAAGCGATTCTAGTTTCAGACGGTTTTTCACATCCTAGATAAAAAAAATATTACATCATAAAAGTTCAATAAAAACCCAATACTTTAATAAAGTGTTTTATGACATAAGAAGGTTCTATGTCGAATTGGGAACCTTTTTTCTGATGCCTATCCTAGATGTAATAGCTTCAGAACATGCCATGATTTCGTAAGAACTTTATCGGTTGCTAGGGGGCAACGAAGATGTGAGAAAAACTTTTCTGTACCTGTATTATACGTTCACTGAGCTACATTGAATACGGTTTGAAAAGCACGTGTTAATTAAATTTTTGTTAACAATTTCAAATAATAAACTAAAAATTATGTCTCGTGGTTCAAGCATATAAGCATTTCGAGAATGAAAAACAAAGTGTCAGCTATAGGAGAAATTGGCCCAATAAGACAAACACATAACAGTTGAATAGAAGACTTAATATTGAAAAAACATTTATCGAAAAGAAGGTATTCTATTAACATATACATTAAGAGACATATAACATTCAAAAAGACACATACTTAAAAAAGATGACCTTAGTAATACTTATAAGCACTAAGTGTGAAGAAGGAGCGGTAAGATTCTCAATAAAGCGAATTACTTTGTCAGGATCTGGAATAAATGGGGATCCGTGATCTCTACCTACCCCTACAGGGAAACGGGCGTGATGTGTACGTGTAATTGGTATGCAATAAATAAAGGATCAATGCCCATTGCGGTTAAGCGAGTGTGTATGTGGCGAGAGTTAATTATGTTAAGTGGCTATAGTTGTCAGTCGGTGATTTGGTATGATATTCTATTTTACAATGGATTGGTAGAGTCAGCGCTAAAAGTGCAGTCCCAGTAACTTTTTATAAGGTTTAAGTTTATAAGAACAAAAGACAATGTTTTACATTTTAAAACTGGCGCCACTATGCATTGTCATGGCCACTATACGTTCGCGTGCTTCGAAATGAAAAATATTGTCTTTTGTTCTTATAAACGTAAACCTTATAAAAAGTTAATGGGACTGCACTTTTAGCGCTGACTGTACATTTCATACATCACAAGTAAATTTAAGTAAAGACTTTATTTACAGAAAGATACAAGAAAATGTTTTTATAAACTACAACTTATATAGATAAATATATTTATATAAAACTATTCTCGTTCATACTTCAATATATTATAAACTACTATGATAACCTAAAATATGTAAAAACAATGCATTTTATTCATTTTCAGTATCATAAAGACATATACAGCTTAAGACCTACACAATCGATATTTTAAAAGAAAAACTTTTTTCAAAGCAACCGGGTTCGATTCCCCGAACTGGATACAGTTTTATTATTCTAATAAAGTATGAATGCAGTTTTTCTTTTTATCAAAATCGGTGACATGGTTTCTAAGAACAAATCTTCGTATGTCTTATAGTTTTAGACTTTCCCATACTGATCGATATGAATGCGCCATCCTGTATATTACTAGAGATAATGACTTTCTTAGGTTTTTTGCCTTAGGCTACAACTACTTTAATATTAAGATATGTTACAACTGTATCCTCAACTATAGAATTCAATTTTTTTCTTATTAATCTCTTTTTCTTATCAATCTTAAATAATCTTCGTGGCATAAAGTAACTATTATTACAGCAGATGAGACATTACATTGTCAAGATTCATCTTACAAAGAATTAAGAAAGAATTAAAAATTAGACCCACTTAAAACCAAATCATCTTCGTAACAAACTTTGTCTCTTATATTAAATTTGGCAATGAAATCCAGAGCAGATATTATGGGTTCATTCATCTTGTTAAAAGTGATAGCATTCACACCTTTAATATCTGAAACCTTCTCTAATCTAAACTTGAATTTATCATACGAAAATACCCCTTCATTTGTTACGAAATATGGCTTGAAATAGAAGTTAGTAGCTAGCTTTTGAACTTTATATTTCTCGTGTGTATTCACTGCTTTTGTTCCCAGTTTCACTCGTAGTAACAAATCATCTTCTAAATAGAATATATTGTTATCATCATCCAAAATAATATCGTCTACTAGATTTCCGTATAATTCATACACTGGTTCAACAAATCCGTTAACGTATTTATAAGCTTCTCTATTGTTATTGATGAAGTAAAGATTGTGTTTAAAGAATACATTTGTTACACTATCATCTACAGCTAAATGTGAAGGTATCTTTTTATTATCCAGCTTATAAATGCCGTCTTTACTACCTATATAAACTATATTATTCATCTGATCCACAGTTATTGATCTAGGGTTCTTAATTCCAGAAACTATACCTACTTTTAAACTATCTATATTAATATAGGCAGTTAAGGTTGAAATTCCTTTAACAGGCTCGAAGATAAAATATATGGAATTGTCGTTTTGATTGTATGCCATGTCGTAGATGTAATTTGAACCTTCTCGTATCAGGTCTATGTCGTAATAGCGGTTGTCGAATAATGTACCATTGCATTTCTTGCATGATGAAATTCCAATGATGGTTAGGAGAATCACCAATTTGACTATCATTGTTATCTGGAAATGAGACGAGAATATTTTAGACTATTGCTTCACAAAGTTACAAACTGTCTGGTAAAAAGTGAAGTATCGATTATCTATAGTGCATTGGAATGATGATTCATAAGTAAATTTAGTTTAGTGTAAATGTAGAGTGTATACATTACTTCCTAACAATATTAGTACTGACTATCTGGTCTTGTTAGTTTATATGACCTACAATTACTTTCTAATTCGACGTAGTTCAGTTGTTTGGGACTTGACTCTGTATCTGTACATTTTCGCATAAAAAACATTTCCGAAATACACCGAATACTACGGTGAAGGAAAACATCAAGAGGAAACCTACCTGTTCCCCGAACAAGTAACAAATAGTGATTTTATATGGCGACATAGCTTACCACCTGTTACATTGAGTACTCACTATCTAGTCAACAAGTGGGTTCAAAGCCATGGAATTACTACCACCATGAATCCGGAGATGGAAACCTTAACCTTAAAGTTTTGGATATCCAACCCAGTAATATATAGCCACCTCAAATCCACGTGTTGACCAGACAGTCGTTACATATAATAAGTAATACATAGATTGAATTAATGTAAGCTTTGCACAATACATGCAGAGTTGTATTGTTTATTTTTACTCTTACAATAATTTTATAAGTACATCTTTCTATTCTAATGTTATTAAGACATAATAAGAGATTGCATTGCACATAGATAATGCATCTGCTGATATGGTACTTGTAGAGACTGTAACCAGCTGTCTTTTTTGTATACTTATTTAGTAGAATAAGGGGCTAGAGATATGTCGTATCTATTTTAAGACTCAGCATAATACATTAAAAAGTTTAAGAGTTGATGTCAATAATTGCACACGAATAATTGTCAAAAAAGAGAGAGAAAAGACTTGCATGGTGGTCAAAGGTTCAGGTGTCTCCGCAATTGCACAGGTAGTAATTCTATAGCCACCGCGAACCAACGTGTTGACCAGAAAATCAGTGCTCAATGTTACAGGTGGTAAGCCATGTCGCAATTTACAAGCACTAAATCCCTGTTTGGAGAAAAAGTAGGCTTACCCAAGATGTTTTCCCTCTACGTAGTGTTCGGTGCATTTATAGAAAATCACAAAATTTTAACTCCATTGGTAGATGCTCCAAAGTTAGAACCCTGTACCCACTGATACAGAGTCAAGCCCCTAACAACTGAGGTACGTTGAATCAACAAATGTAGTTTATATTAATTAGTTCTAATATCCAAATAACAATACAAATAATATCCACATACCAATTTAAGCAATCCAAATATACTTCGAACAATAAAACGTACATAGAACAGATTAACTTGCAATATTAATGGAGCCTCTCCACTCACTTCTAGAAACAAAACAAAACGGACTGGACCACTAGGTTATCGTTTGCACTTGTAACACTTATCTCAGACGATAGAGGGCGAGAGGAAGTCTTTACAAAACCCATTATACATATCTGTGTTGACGTAATGTAAGTAATTTATGCGATTAGCTTCTGTGTAAACATACATTAAAAATATCTTGTTGAAATTCATATAAGCTAGACTAGGACGTAAAAAGAATGCTAACTAGCTGCCGTTCTTCCCGGCATGTCGTAGGAGGCCACTTAAGGCCTAGTAGGGGTAAATAGAATTAATTAGCCGATGGGTTAGCAACCTGTTACCAATATTCGATCATGGCATCGAAACCCCGATGCCCAGGCTAGAAAGAGACCTAAGAGATATTATACCCCCGAGGTTCTGTCAATCCCGAAAGTGATTAAAGGACGTAAATGTATATTTATGACGAACCACGGTTACCCATCCACACCTATATCACAGCTAACATTGCTTAACATCTTTAATCGACGCGTGTCAAAGCGCCATATATAATTATCTCCATTCATTTAAAGAGCACACTGCATGGCCATTAAATTTTTCCATCTTCATCATTATTACTTACTCTATGAGATAATTTGACGAAATCTTCACACCAATGTAATGAAGTAACAAAGATGTTGTAAACTTAATTCCACATCATACACAGATTGGTTAGAACTATATAAGGTAAATAAAAAGCATAACTCCACACTTTATCAATCAGGGTCAATATTGTAACTCTGAAGTGTTTATTACCGATGGTGCGTTTACATTATGTTGAGTATGTTGTTTAGTTGATGTTGTGTTAGAGAATGGCACTGGCTGTTCTTTTGGGATAAGGGATTAATAAGCTTATTGAATTAAATTATGTGTTAATAACTCTATATTATTGCCATAACAACCCTATAGTAATGATAAAGGTAACTGAGAAATTGTCTTCAAGGTTCTGATCATCCCAAAAAAGATTTAAATACTTGAGACATTTTATACCAATTTCAGCACTTGTGTTTGAATATTAGATGTTATTAAAAAAATAACTAGTCGCTTTTTTCCTATTATTTTATTGGAGATGACTAAGGGACTATTGCTAAGTGAAATATACATACATACACATCACGCCTGATTCCCTGTAGAGGGTTAGGCAGAGATCACAGATCCCCATTTGTCCCGATCCTGACAGACCACTTTCGCTTCATTGACACTCATACATCTTCTCATACACACTCGGCAAAATATATAAATATAATTATCAATAATTCACCGATTTCTCAGTAATAAGTGTCATTATTTTTTTTCATATTCCGTATTAAGCTATCAAAACCCTGATTTCAATGCTAAAGAAGATACTCAATATGTTCAATGCACTGACCAATCTCAAAGCTATAGAAAGACTTCAGTATACGAGTACATAGATTTGTTCTAACTCACCGTCCAACTAACAACAGCATAAACGGGGCACAATTAAGATTGTTTATTCGGCCAATGCGTCTAATTCTGAAGCCACCATTGACCTTATCTCGATAATTTTACAGTTTCCTAATTATTCAACATTGAACTTTTGCTCGTGGTTGAAGTGGCAAGATTAGGAAACATCCGGTGTTGTGGTGGAATAGACTCCTGGCCAAGGTTCGAGGTTCGGTTTAAAACTAATGGGATTTCCGAAACTTCGTTATATATGTGATTTAGAACGTTTTTTGTGTACCGCGTTAGTCAAGGATACAAAGAATGCTAACTAGCTGCCATTGTTCCCTAATTGACTAAGGGTAAATGGAATCTAATAGGTGATGGGCTAACATCCTGTCATCATGCTTTCGTATGATATCATAATTCCAATATTCATGCTAAAAAGTGACCAAAGAGATTTTTTCATATCTCCGACGTTTTGTTAGTACGACTTACCCTTGTGTAAAAAATAAAGGTAATTCCGGAGATGATTTAGCGAATAAGCTAAATAAATAATTTTATACACGATATTTATATAACAGTCAGATAGACGCTATATAGAAAAAGGTGACGTTAGGTGTACCTATAACCACCGAAAGTGTGTGAGAAGATGTATGAATGTCAATGAAGCGAAAGTGGTCTGTCAGGATCGGGACAGATGGGGATCCGTGATCTCTGCCTACCCCTCTACAGGGAATCAGGCGTGATGTGTATGAATGTATCTATATTCTCCCTCACCGTGAAAGTATTTCGTATCGTTTAGGGGGAACAGGAGGCCGGAACAGTATCTATTTGGTCACTTGGGGCTATGCTAGCATTGATATTGATTGCAAGATATAATTAATTGTTTTTATACCTTATGGCATTGTAACAGGTAATATTTGAGAAGAAAAACGATAGCAACTGAGAATAGTGGCATTCTACACAAAAATAAGTGATACATACGAGTTATACAGTTAACACGTTTTTTTGAGGTGGACGTAGAATCACTTATTATATAGTCAATGTATATTTAAGATACGATATATGTATACTGAATATAGATGGATAAATACTTATATAGCTTATAATCAATGACCAGACTGGAAAGCTGAAGAAAAGTGTAGTTCTTAACTTTGCCTCCGCCGGGAATAGAACCCGAGACCTCACGATTAGCATTGGCCTTTAAAAATATAATGACGATTACTAAGACAATCAGAAATGACAGCTAGATACACTCCACCCAACTCCAAAACCAAAACAAAACTTTCTATTGACATCTCAAACAAAAATTTTGCATTCATTCGATTATTTTAACGTCAGTTACCCAATACCTTTTAGCGTCGTCTTAACACCTTAGATAAAGCCTAAAATTCGCCGTGGCATGCAATTTGGAAGAACAAACACCTTGGTACAAAACTACTATGACGTGACAGCCTATTGCTAATTAAAAACACGCGGCCATAAAAATTTGGTAACATATCGAGACATTTCGTGAATCGAACTATGTACAGGTGGGGTGAAAAAGCTTTATTGATGTGATTTTGAGCTTTATTTAATATGTATCGTACTTCTTACATGTCAGGAGGCGAATAAGAGATATTGGCTTAGCAATCTGCAATTAATACGTTAAATGTGTTGTTAAAGACCAAATATTGATGACCAAAGAGATATTTTTATTTGTTTTCTTCTACTCATATCCTTATAAATTCTGTGGAAATATATTAATAATACTTCTAATTTCTAAGTAGGTATACGATAATTGCTTTAACCGTCAGGACGGGGGGTTAAGAGTTGTGTTACGGTTAATATCTGTAGATGCATAGATCACGTTTTCTTCACGACCATTATAAGTAGCAGGTTACTCAAAATTAGTGGTGTACATCTCCGTAATTTCCATTGACGGATTCATGATATCATCAAAACTTTTTCACCAGATAGTGATAGCAGTAAGAAGGAATATTGATAGCACATTAAATAGCCTATGACCAAATTGATCCCATTTACTCTTAGTCCTTTAGTTGCCTACGACATGTCGGGAAGAACGGCAGCTAGTTAGCATTATATTAAAGTCCCAGATAAATATATGTACTAAACTATGTGTGAAATGTATTATATGCATTTATTGTAAAATATAACAAGGAATTAAAACTATAAACCTAAAGTAGAAATATAAATTAAATTACATAGAAAACATCTTTATAATCATCGCTGTCAGAGGGTGGTAGGGTTCCCAAGACACTGATAGCATTCCCCCTCTGAATAGCTATGCTAATTCTCTGAGAGAAAAATGCTCTAGCCCTGGGATCCCCAAACTTTTCAATTAAACGAGATGAAATTTCATTTACTAATTGATGAGCCCCAAGACCCCAAGGACCTAAAGTCTCAACACCAAACGGGACAAAACAATACTCGTACGTAAGTGCTGAGTACTTCCTCGACTTCTGAGACTCGGCCAGAGTGGCCGCAGTGCTAGCCTCGTTAGCCGACCCAGCGAGATGGGATGGAGCCAGAGTGTCCACGCATGTGGCGTCCCACACCAAAGTCCTTCCACATTTCCAAGGAATGATAGTCATTCCGTCAGGTCTCTTACCGTCATCACGAGCCAAACCAGCGGGCTCAAGCACAGCAGGCACGTCGATAGCGACAAGAGCACGACGAATAACTTCATTGAGCGCGGCGTGTCGAGACCAGCGACCAGCACTTTTCTGACACGAGAGGCCATGGTGTCCCAACTCATCAACCAGCCCACCACAACGACAGCGATGACCCCCATTAATTTTTGCACCCAGTCTCAAACTGACACCCAGACAGAAAGTGTTACGGTCAAGAAGCGTTCCAGTGTTGACGGATGGTAAAGCGTTCAGCCAGTGACCAGACTCCGACTTAAAAGAGGCCAAAAGACGAGCACGATCTGCAGGAGCAAGAGCAGATTCCAACAAATTATTTTGAACTTGTAATTATTGTAAATATATATATATATATACAAAAGGAATATATATATATGAGTGAAGTGGAAGGCGGTCACGTAGGGGCCGGCCTAATAAGACACATAACAGTCAGATAGACGCTATATTGAAAAAGGGTGACGTTAGGAGTACATATAACCGCCGAGTGTGTATGAGAAGATATATGAGTGTCAATGAAGCGAAAGTGTTTAGTCAGTATCGGCACAGATGAAGATCCGTGATCTCTGCCTACCCCTCCACAGGGACTCAGGCGTGACGTGTATGTATGTAAACTATGTGTGAACTATTTCATAACCTGACAAAACAGCTAGACATATTAGCATCTAGACCAGACTATATTATCACCGTTTTAGCTAATATTGACAGTGTCGTTCGCGAGTAACGTAACACTCTGTAACTATAGTCAACTTGCAATGTTTTCTATCAATATATGCGTAGAAAGGTCACTCGATGCAATACTGTGTTAATTGTTGCGGCGATGGAATAGACACACATACATACACATCACGCCCGTTTCCCTGTAGAGGTGTAGGCGGAGATCACGGATCCTCATTTGTCCCGAAACTGACTAAACACTTTCGCTTTATTGACACTCATACACATATACAGATATTTACGGTCATATATACCTTTATCGAAGATCACCTTTACTATAATATACACAAGTTTACGTCCTTTAATGTCTGTCGGAGTGGAAAGAATCTCGGTGACATGATAGTATCTCCAAAGTCACTTTTATGCATGCAAGTTGGAGTTGGGATGTTATATGGAATAAAGGTGACAAGTTGCTAGCCCATCTACTAATATATTCTATTTACCCGTAGTCTCTTAGTACATAGTTTCTTATACACACAAATATACATACATACGATTGTATGTATAAAGACAGCACGCCTCTATCTCTACAGAGGTATCCCTCTGCTAAGATAAACGAACTATAAACTATGTATGAATGTATACTAAAATATCATTTTTAAACTATATTAATTAGCACATGCCAGAGCCGGGTTTCGAGCCTAGGACCTTTAAAAAGAAGTCCGAAGTCTACAGCTACTTCTACAAACATACAAATTAGTAATTTTAAATAAAATGAGCTAAAACTGAATAACTAAAACCCTATTTAGACAAACTTACATTAGTTAAATAGTTAGTGAATATTCGTTAACGTAAGTAAAACTAATATGTTGAATTGTTTACAAGCAATTCAGTATGTACGTGCATCCATAAACATAGGCATAAGTTTTAACATCGTCTTGTTTGAATAAAGAATTAAAATGTCCGGCACCCATTCTAAATCTATGTCATACTAGAAATATGTATGTGTTTAAGCTTCAAATTTATTTGTACAAAACGTTTTATTCAAGTTACTGTAACTTATTTGCTTTGCAATCTGGTATTTGGTCAATCGTAACCACACAGGTCAATGTTGCCAAACTAAAGTATATCCTTGGACAAATGAGTAAAATAGTTGGATTCCCATGTCTCGAGTTAATATTGCGAAAGTAACTACTGTATTCAGAGAGCTAATAGTCTTAATTTCAATTAAATGCAGATGATCGATGTCTCCATATGGATAAGCTGACTATAGCCTCATCATCAGCCTGTATCAATTCACTGTTGCACATAGGCCTCCCCCAAATGACGCAACTTCTCCCTGTCAGTGGCCGTTCGCATCCATTCGATGCCGGCCAACCTGCGCATGTCGTCTTCCCACCTTGCCGGGGGGATCCCCACACTACGTATATTTACTAATACACTATAGCCTATCTCAACGTAATCAGCAGGTTTCTATTACCAAATTAAAAAAACATTTTCATTACCATTAACCCTTGTGGTGTAGTCACAGGTTCGGGTGTCCATCAACGCAATTGAGGAAGTAATTCTATGGCCACCTCGAAGCCACGCCTTGACCATATAGTCAGTACTCAATGTGACAGGTGGTAAGTCATGTCGACAATTACAAGCTCTATTTATTCGGGGAACAGGTAGGTTTCCTCACAATGTTTTCTCTCACCGTAGTATTTCTTTAGTATACTAATGACATCTAGTGTATTTTGAAGCACATATTTACACAAGTATATTCAGTCTTCACAAAGATAGCATCTAGACTTTTGTTGAATCTAGGTTTTTGGTAATATATGCATTGCGGAGTAACCGACACCTATTCTCTCAATTGCAACACTTCAATTGCAAAGAAGTGATTTCATTAACAAAGCACCGAAATCGGACAAAAGCTTCGTAATTAATGGCTGGAGGGCCTATTCTAGTAGCGTGTGATGTTAAGTTGAGACTGATATGCGATTGGTAGGAGTATGAGTTGGTTAAGGGATAAATTAGTATTTAGGAATGTTTGTGTATATTAGTTTCATTGTGTAATCATAATTTATTTAATAAATTTATACATGATTGTATTTTATAAAAACCTTTATACTAGTGTATTCTTATAAGTCAATGTAGGTAGCGAGTCTATTTTTTTTTGGAGCCTTCGTATGATTTTCATTAATTTGATCTGCTATATTTTAATTTAATTCAATATAGTCCTTGCAATAAACAAAACGTATTAAAAAATACATATGTCTCGTATTAGTCTGGATATAGCTATCTGTATTTTTTTCTGTCTACTTGTAAAATACAAGGTATTCTAGATGCAAATCGAAAGTATGTTTAAAAATTAAAAATAAATATTTTAAAGAAATTTCAACGAATCAAAATGAAGTTTACTATTTCCTACCTATCCACAGCATCGACCCATAAATATATCTTACAACTATTTAAAATTCACCCATATTCTACCAACACAAACTTTGACCCACCATCTTTTTCCTTCCCAGAATAGACCCCCGCCGAAATCTGTAATGATACTCGGAGTAAGACCCAAGCATTGCCTTGAGGCCGTGTGAGTGGTTGAATCACATTGTCCATTACACTTTGACTCAACGGTTAGCATTCCGTCACCTCTGCTATGGTGTGACCTTGGTTATGGATTGGTTACCCATAATATAGATACAATCACCTTCCTTTTATGTCCTTTAATCCCTGTCGGGGTGGACAGAACCTCGGAAATATAATGTGTTTTAAGTCGCTTTTTAACATGAAATGGATTGCGATGTCAAATTGGAACGTTGGTGACACATTGCTAGCCTATCGCCTAATAGATTCTATTAACCTCTAGTTCTAAAGTCTCTTTTTACGAGATGCCGGGGAAAACGGCAGATACTGAGTATTCATTTTACGTCCTTAACTAGCACGGGATTTCCAGAATAAAAAAAATATATAATTCAACTACGTCATTGCATATGGATACGAGAACCTCTGACTACCCCACAAGGGGTAATAGTCGTGAAGGGTATATGTAAGAATATTGTAATGAATGAAGTACTAAGCTATATTATGTTATATTTAATTCGGCGTAGCTCAGTTGTTGGGGCATGTCTCTGTATCAGTTGGTACAGGGTTCAAACCTCGGAGCATGTACGAATGTACTTTTAAATACATTTACGAAAAGCACCGAAAAAACCGTTTTCCTGTAGAGGGACAGGTAAAGTTCGGATCTCAAACTGTCCCGATCTCGGGAAAGAACTTTCGCTTCATTGACACTCATACATTAATTTCATACACACTCGGCGGTTATAGTTACTTCTAACGTCACCCTTTTTCAATATAGCGTCTATCTGACTGTCATATGTCTAATTGGGCCCGCCCTTACGTAACCGCCTTCCACTTCACCCTAATATATTCCTATTGTCAAACTATTATCATTCATCCGCATAACTTATTCATATTTGTTTGTCTATCGTCCAATATCCATATTTTATGTACTTAGTGCTTTAGACATACTAGAAAGGCAGTTAACTACACTCTATCGCAGTCCCAAACTAACAAACACATACGTAATGTGGTAACCTTTTGTGCAACAACATATTAAGTATTGACATTTGATGAACACATTTATGGCTACAATAACATTCGACTATTGAACGATCACTTTCAAAGATTCACAAAGATTATTTAGCTGGCATTTCGTAATCATAGCTATCACGTCCTTAATAATGGGAGAGGTGGGTAGGGTGTAAGGTTCTCTTTTATTTAACAAAGAAAAAAGCAAAATAATATTCATACTAGTACATAATATATTCTATATTATATTCATGCTTCTACGTACCTAACGGGATAGGAAGAGACTCGATCGCCACCTGGAACGGGTGACAAATCTCCCTTGCTTCACTCGCACCCATTAACCTTCTCATACATGCTCTTCTGTTCTTCACTACGTACACCCGGCTTGGAAAGAATTTCTAATTTGATCTAAGTATGTTCTGTTATTTATATCAACCTTTCTTATTATTACACATACATATACATACATACACATCACGCCTGATTCCCTGTAGAGAGGTAGGCAGAGATCACATATATATATATATATATATATATATACATTAACGTACTTTCATCCCTTTAAATGGTATATGTAATATCTCCTAGGACACTTTTTAGCATAAATACACATAATACCTACTTACGAATAAATAAAACTAATAAAACCACATTAAATTTACAGAAATGTAAGCTAAAAATATGATTCACATCAAAGCTTTTGTTTTGCTCGGGACTGTGTTATTCAAGAGGCTTCTTATTAGAGGTCCTAGGTTCGAATCCCGGCTCTGGCATGTACCAATGAATGAAATTTAAATATGTGTTTTTCATTTACGTACATAATTTTCAGTCGCTAACGGCGTGGAATATCGTGAGGAATCCTGCCTATCCCTCGGCATAGGTAATAAATAGCCAGTGCCTGTATACGGCGATACGGTTCACTACCTATCACGTTGGGTGCTGTCTTTAGTGATACGCGGGCTTTGAGTGACCCATACATAACATGCCTTCGAAATTTCGGAGATGGGCGCTGAAGCCGCGTAAAGCGTATGTTATGTTTAATGTACGATTCTGTATTTTTGATATCCGTTTTAAATACTGGCTCGATTCGATTCCCGGTGAAGGCAGAGTTGAGAACTACTGCTCTCCAGTCTGGTCGTTGATTATATATGCTATATATGTATTTATTTATATATAATATGTATACATTTGTTAAATTTACGTTGACTAGTACCCTTAACACAAGTCTTAAATGTACTTACCAAGGGGCTAGTTCCATTGGTGTTATAATGTCCAAATATTATTATTATTATTACTGGCCAATAAATACTCATTTTACAGCTGAGTCATATCTAAGTTAACTTCGTTCCTAGTAGATACTATAGATACTCAATCATCCTTTACATTTTCGGTTGGGCAGAATCACTAAAACATAATATTTCCTACATACATATTCATTCACGTCCTTTAATCCCTTTCAATGTGGACAGAACCTTGAAGAAACCATAACCTCTCCTAAATCACTTTTAGCTTGAATATTAGTCAAGTGATTTTATATAGAACATTGGTGACAGGTTGCTAGCCCATCGCCCAATACTATTATACCCTAGTTCCTAACTCACCGTTATAAAATTTATCTGGGATGTAGTAATACGAAATATCACTGTCAGATTACCAGTGCATCGCTCGATGAATTCTATTAACTTCAAATGAATCAGTATTGATTGTTACATGTATCTATAATCAATATAATGAATAGTTCTTAAGCCTATTAGAGATATAATCTGTCTATTAGTCTGTGTACACAAATAGGCATTGTTCATAACATAAAAGAGTCTTACATAATATTTGGAACTTTTTATTTCCCGTGCCTGTCTAACATGTAAAGAATGCTAACTAGACAAAGACAAACGCGACCATTAACCCTTGCGGGGTAGTCAGAGGTTCAGGTGTCCAATCGCAATTGCGAAGGTAGTAATTCTATGGTCACCTCGAACCCAAGTGTTGACCAGATAGTACGCAATGTGACAGGTGGTAAGCCATGTCGCCATTTACAAGCACTAACTATTACCTGTTCGGGAACGGGTAGGTTTCCTCACGATGTTTTCCCTCACTGTATTATTCGGCGCATTTCGTAAATGTATTTTTATTAAAATGCTAACTAGCTGCCATTATTCTTAGTTAATGTAGAATATAAGGTGATAGGCTAGCAACCTGTCACTAATATTCTTTGTTAATGCCATCATAAATCTAATTATTTATGTATATGACTAAGGAGATTAGATTTCGAGACTCTGTACACCTTAAAAGGTATACAAGGATGTATAATAAATGTATTAAAAAAGCATTACATTGCAAGAATAATGTTATTAGAATGTCAATAAAAAGGAGGTGGGTAACATAAAGCAAACTCCATTGAAGACCACCGAAGAGGTCAAGAGAAAATAGTTCCTATGCAATGGCGAATTTATAAAGTTGCTTAGAAGACGCCGGCGCCGCATTCGCAAGAAAGCCTTCGGCTAAACACAGCGCATAACCACGTATGGGAGTAAATAAATAAACGTTAGTCTTTTACGTAATATCTAAAGCTCTATTTGAATTTTAATCTTTTGTTGGCTGAAAGGCTGAACGCTAAAAATCTAAGTCACGCTTTTATTTTTTTCGTTTGCCGCTTTTTTGTGATTTAATTTTTTTTATGAAAATAAAGTGATTTTTAATATTTTATTGTAAAAAGTGCATTTAAAAGTGTAATTTAAATAATTTTTACGTTTTAATCATATAGGTAGCATCTGCGACTTTTAGGAAAAAGCCGAAAGAAGTTTTCGAGGTGAGTCTTGTTCGTTTTATCTTATTTTTATAGTCATATAAAACTTGGTAATAATATAAATTATTACAATACTATCACATTGGTTTCGCAATAGATTGCAAAAATAAAATATTTTATTACCAAAACTACTTAAGAGTGTTAAGCAATATAGTATCTTCTCATTCTTAGTACAGTTTACTAACTTTTAATGATCGATTTTATGTGTTAGTTTTGTTTTATAGAAATAATTATTTTCACACTTGTGTAATATTTAACGAGTAGATTTATAGGATCTTATGTGCAAATACATCTTTTGCACATTCAGTTGAAGGTTTTCTATTTCTTTAAGGATTACAAACTTTATGGAAAAACTATTTTACTCGTTAGCAAATTAACTTACTCAAGTGAAATGCATAATTATATATTATGTATATTAAGACATTTATTAAAGCAAAGTTTTATATTAAGTGCGTTCAAATAAAATGATGAGGGACTAAAATAGTACTTACGCAGATTTTATAAAAAGTACCTTACACGCTAATTGAAATCACTGGATTTCCATAAAAAAAATTAAATATAAATATACTATACATATATAGTTTTATTTATCGTACTATAGTATCTAAAACAATAATAATTACGCCGAAATATGGATTATTTTACAAACTGGATTCCTGGATATAAACAATAAATTTCTAGTACAATCATAGGATTAAGCAAGTAGTGATGGACTGGAAACCAAATATCTCCATACCTTTATCACTTCTTACAACACGCACACAAGAAAGGCAGTATATTAGATCTTACACATTGCGTATTCATAGATGTAGATATCTATTTATAACGAGTGCATTCTCACATTGTTATGCAATGAAACTAGACTTAGGCAAATGAGGTATTAGCACGGACTTAATATACTCAAAATGGTAAAAGGAAAGGCAATTGGTCTATGGTCTATAAGGAAGAATAGGCAAGTTACATAAGGATATTCTTCGCACCATAAACAAAACACATTATTGGGGAAAAATCACTTAATTTTTAGAAATACGTTACTTTAAATTTGTACGGTGAATATTTTACCTAATTGATGTAGATATCTCAATAAAGACGATATTATTATTAATATGTCCGTGCTTCTGGGACGTAAAACGAATGCTAACTAGCTGTCGTTCTTCCCGACGTGTCATAGGAGGCGACTAAGGGTAAATTTAATCTATTGAGAGATCGACTATTATTGTTCCATTATAACATAGCAGACCCAAAATTTACGCTTACTGAGACCTAGGAGATGTTATATCTCCAAGGTTCTGTCCACCCCGAAAGGGATTAAAGAACGTGAATGTGTATGTATTAAGAAGAGAAATTTTATAAGCTACATACTATAAACTCTTACATATGGTAAAGCGTTAAGAGAATATAATTATAAATGTATGGGATTCGCTAAGAATGAACACGTAACTTCAATTCCATACATTTTGTTTTCTATTCTCTTTTGCTTTTGCTTCTATGTGCCTAAATAACAAAAATTCCTAATAGTGCTCCTATTTTACTTTTACGACACTCAAGTGTCTGCCCACTTCGAAAAGACAGCTAGACGTGAAGATAACAAGTTTAGTTAATTCTAGTTTTACAAGAAATCCAAAAAGCTATATTCACGTTTGTATTAACGTTGTGAGTGCGATTTGTCTGTGCCATTATTTTCGCATTAAGTACCGACAGCAGAATATTATATCATTAATTTTATAATACGTTACATAAATGTATATGTATGTAATATAATATGTAGATATATATATAGACGTTTTTCTATTCTATATGAGAAATCAATAGTTTTCGGTAAATTTTTGCATATATCTTTATCGTCGGAGTCATGCATTTAATGATATATACCCACGTCCTTTAATCCCTTTTGAGGTGGACAGACCCTCGGAGATATAATATTTCCTAGGTCACTTTTTAGCCAAAATATTGGGGTTGTGATGCCATATTGGAATATTTGTGGCAGGTTTCTTGCTTTTCGCCCAATCGATCCATCTGTATTTTTTTGTGTCACATTGAGCCTAACTATCTAGATATGCAGCCCCAAAATATACATACTTACACATCACGTCTGATTCCCTGTAGAGGGGTAAGCAGAGATCACGGATCCCCATCTGTCCCGATCCTGACAAACCACTTTCGCTTCATTGACATACATCTTTTCATACACACTCGGCGGTTATAGGTACTCCTAACGTCACCCTTTTTCATTATAGCATAGATATGGCATATTAGAAATTGCTAACCCATTAACCAATAAATTGTCTCCAATCTCTTAATCGCCTCCTACAACATTGTTAGATTCACCATTATTATAGACATGAGTGTGTATGTAGACATATATGTACGTATAAACATCATTACGTATACTATTAACAAATATAACAAGAGAGTTTGAATTTCGAGATCGTGTCTACCCTAAAAGGCGTTATAGTACATACTTAAGAGTCATCTCCACTTTTGTAATCTTGCATCTCAAAAAACCTACACAATATTTGCCAGCACACTTAATGTCAATACTTTATTTATTTTCTATTTTGTCATACACCTCCGCGACATTACGATGTTTTTAAAACACGGGTAAATATATTACAATATGAGACTTCAATAAATACATATACAAACATTCAAATATGGGGTTCCATGATCTTAGCCCACCGCTCTCGTAAACAGTCGTGTTGTCTGTAAGGATGTATATATACAAGGCTACATATTAGTACAACTTTCGGATTAATATTTATAATACGTTTATGAAGAATATCGATGACAGGTTGCTAACCCATTGCCCAATAGATTCCTTTGAATTACTTTTTAGAATATGGCTATATGAATGGTAACCAGTTAGCATTGTATTGACGTCCTAGACTAGCATGGGACTCCCAAATTTAATAGAACTAATTGCCTCTGTAATTGTATGGACTGGTGGGTTAAGATAAAATGTGAGCCTATTAGGTGATGGGCTAGCAACTTGTCACCGATATTCCTTAGTAATCTACTCCACCGACATTATTAATGCTAAACGTGACCGTATCATATACATATTTATGTGAGGTTTGATTTCAACTACTTTTTTAATATCCTTTTTTAGAACGTCACCTGGTTAGTGTGATTCGTCTTATTAGGACGACCTTTAATTGACCTCTAGTTCAACTATATATACATTTCGTTAATCTACTATCATTCATCCGCATAACATGTCCAAACCATCGAAGTATGACTTAACAAATCCTAGACACTATTTACTCTTCCTCACCGATAGTTTCCCTTATTATAATATTCTTGTTTCTATTGTCAAATCTTTGATAACCACTCAATTTAAGCTTACTTATAAAGTTTCCTTAAAATGGAGACTTACCGATGGAAAGTAGTCCGGTGTAGCCCTAAAAAAACAACTTCGCAATAGCAAAGATGATTAGGCATACTTTTGACTACCCCGCAAATAATAATTGGTCGTGAAGTGCATGTATATGTTATGTAATAAAAAGATATCATAATTCATTTATAATATATCACCTATTTAGTCATATTAAATATTTAAATAAACAAAAAAGAATAAAAAAAATAATAATAATAAAAAAATATTCAATTATTAATGGTATGATTAATAGTTAAATAAACATTAAACCAAACCACCTTTTGCTATCGCTACCTCACCTGTGATTGTTTGTGTGGGAAAACAGTTTATTATGAAATGAACCCAACTTCTTGTTTAACACTATTGTCAACATTTTAACTCAACAATTGAGTTAATTTAAAACATACGTACACTCACGACCTTCTATGTGTCAGGGCAGACAGAACCTCGAAGATCGCATACGTCACAGCTATCATTAATATCAGAATGATGTTGATATAATTCACTCAATAGATTCCAATAAATCAAAGTTTCCTAGATACCTATTCAAAACTTATAGAATTCATATTGTGGTTGTGATTGCATTCTTAAGCAACATTGATAACAGGTTGTTAGCCTATCGATTCGATTGACCCCTAGTCTCTTAGTCGCCTCCTTTGACATGACGGGACGAAAGATGGCTAGTTATCATTCATTTTAAATCAAGACCAGGACTGAAGCATAATTTTTATAGTTGTTATATAACGTCCGAGAAAATAATAAGCCTCATAAGAGATTCAATATTTATTTATCGTGTACATATATATATATATATATTTACGCATCTACCTTCCCAAAGAGATAGGCACAGACCTGAAATCCTGCTAAATCTCTATTGCTTCACGTACACCCATTAACCTTCTCCTACATGCTCTTCTGTTCTTCATCACGTACACCCTTGAGAAGAATGTCTCCAATTTGATCTGTATTTATATATAGATAATTAACTTATGTAAAATGATAGTATTCAAGTTCCATTGAGAATAACATACATACATACACATCACGCCTGATTCCCTGTAGAGGGGTAGGCAGAGATCACGGATCCCCTTTTGTCCCGATCCTGACAGACCACTTTCGCTTCATTGACATTCATACACCTTCTCATACACTCCCGGCGGTTATAAGTACACCTAACGTCACCTTTTTTCAATATAGCGTCTATCTGACTGTTATATGTCTTATTAGGCCGGCCCCTACGTAACCGCCTAATAATTAGAGAATAACCAATAGAGTCAAAATAAACGACAGATAGATAATGAACAGCCTTGGCTCGAAGGGTAAGCTACTGCTAGATCATTAAAAGCACATTAATGAAAATAAATCTTCAATAAGCAACCTAAAATGATTGACCTTTCAACCGAAGAAAAATAATAAAGTGTAAAGTGGTTATTGTATTGCACAATCCAATGAATTGTGGTTTTAACACACTCGTACATATATACATGTATTCACGCCTCTACTTTATTAACGGGTTAGGTAGAGCCTATTCTGCCATCGTACGAGAGAAGGGCACATCTATCATTTAGGTCAAACTGAGATAATTGGGATTATAGTTTTTACCATATTCTGCTTCATAGTGTGGAAGCCTATTATGCAGAAAGTATGCCTATGGTATCTCCGAATTCCTTGAAGATAAAATTCTACAAAAAATTGAGCATATGTGGCTTTTTTCTGATTCTAAATATACTAACATTTTAAAAAATTGTATTATATATAATAAAATATATATATAACACAATTTTTAAAAATGTTAGTTGTGCCCTTTTTTACTTACGACGGCAGCTCTCATCTCACTCACAACCAAACTTAAATGATTCATTCATTTTAAAACCATATGTATATATAATTGTCAGCGATTGTGTCTATAGTATTTTTTGCAGTAATTGTGCAAGGAATTGAGATGTAAGAAATTTAGATAATTCTGATAATGGCAATCAGTCTATCGCCCAATAATTAGACAGGGTGATTAATCATGTGGAATAAGCACTAATTGTATAAATAGTATAGTATTAGTAGTAGTTTGTTGGTTACAAGTTCTATTCTCAATGGGAAATATTTGTATACCTTTAAACATATATAAACACAACCAAAAAACATGTAGCTTCATAAAACATTGTGTGAACAAATATACATGATAAACTCGACTCAATAAGGGAGAAAAATCCTGAGGAAACCTTCCTTTGGAATAGGTCAGATAGTTATATACCACGTTGTGTGCTAATTATGTGGTGAACTTTTCCTTAGTCCACTAATGCGTTTTAGGAAAAACGCAGTTCAATATCAGATCAGTAATAGTGTGAAATTGGTAGTAGATTATCAAAACTGACAAATTTCACCATTTTTTAAGCGAAATTTGACACTTATGCCGATTTTAATGGTGAAATTTGACACTTTTTGTCATCCATGATATTGAACTATTATTTTGCAACGCATTAGTGGACTAAGGCCCCAGTAGGTTTGATGTCATAAATTAGGTGTCCCAAATTTAGGCAAAAGGGCACTTAATCTCTGACTATCATAAAATAGTTAAATCTCTTGACTCTTGATATGTATGTTTTGTTTTTCTCATAATATAAGAAACTGTATAACTTCGTTTCGCAATCAATGTAAATTAAATCCTACCATAAAGAATTATAAGTAAATAATAACATCAGCATTTAATTACAAATCCGTGTTTGAACCTTGAAAATTACTATAAACGTAATAAATTTTAAAGCTTACTATAAAAATTTGAATTTTAAATTGTATTAGGTTTTCTCATATTTACGAGTATATTCAAATTATTTATGTATGACAAGTTGAAAGATGATACAAACAAGTTTCACGGCCGTTTTCCTAGGTAGTCCATCACCGATATTGCATAGCAATAATAAATATATAATAACAATCACGTCCTTTAAACTTTGGAGACATTAAAACATCTCCTTGGTCACTTATTAGCTTGAATATTGGTGACAGGTTGCTAGCATATCGCCCAATAGATTCCATGGGCCCTTAGTTAACTAAGGGATAGTTGCCGGTAACGTTAGAAGTATCTATAACCGCCTAGTGTGTATGAATATCAATGAAGTCAAAGTGGTCTGGTCATATCGGTAATTAAGGGAGCATGTATCAAATATCTAAGTACATTTTCGTAATAAAAATACATTTAGGAATTGCATCGAATATAACGGTAATATATTCGCAATTGTTGAGATCGTAACCTGAACCTCTGACTACCCCACAAGGTTTAATAGTCGTAAACGCGTTTGTCTTTTGTCTGCCTACCCCTCTGCATCTATACGGACACAATACATATGTATATATTGTATTTATCATACAACTTAATAAAGTTTGTACAAAATTTTCAAATATTTTCACATCCTTACTTCACTTAACGAAACAAAATACGATACTTATATATTATGGATACTATGACCTTTAGAAGCCTCAAGGTTCTCTAATACCTCTTTCTAGAGGCTGAGTTATTGAACTTTGGCTACATACAACCTGTTGAGAGATGGGCTAGCAACCAGCCTGGAACTTTCGCTGACCTCAGCCCTAGGGTCTAGTGAGAGTCCGTCGTGACTCTAGAAAATGTTAGGTGCACTAGGATGCTACCTTTGGCATACGTGCGAGAACATCACGTGTGTATTAGTTAAGGGGGTAAGCAGACCGTCACGTTTCTATGATAGGGTTATATCACAAATAGTATATATATTCGATTTCCAGTGGAGACACAGTTAACAACTACGCTTTTCTTCTGCTTTCCAGTCTGGTCGTTGATTGTATATGCTATATATGTATTTATCTATACATAATAAGTATATATTTCTTAAATATACGTTGACTAGTATCCTTAATACAAGTCTTAAATGTATGTAGCAAGGGGCTAGTTCAATATCTGTAATAGTGTTTAAATTATTATTATCATATGTTAATGCTAAACGTGATCAAGGAGATAGTAATTATGTTCTCGATCTTGAAATATGTATGTAGTACATTATACTACTTGCTTTAACATCCAGACAAACAATTATCGTCACATACATATACATATATTATATAAACCCTTTCGGGATGTATATAACCTCGAAGACACCTAAATATTTCCCAGGTCACTTTTTAGCATGAATATTGGGGATGTCATGTCACATGGAACTTAAGTTTCTAATCTATCGCATTCACCCCTAAGTTCTTTAGTCACCGGAAAGAACGGCAGCTAGTTAGCATTCTTTTTACGTCCCAGCCTAGCACGGGACATACACATAAGGTAGTTGTAAGTTTCTAAAGTCACTCTTCTTCAGTGTAAAGCTTATTTAAGCTTCATAAATACGTCGTAAACGTGACTAAAATAACTATAACCGGCGAATTATGCGAAGGGCTATGGATTTCAATGAAGCGAAAGTGGTATGCAAGGGAATCTATAATCTCTGTCTACCTTCCTGAAAGCATTAAAGCTTGACATTTTTTATAAAAATACATACAAATATACACACTACTTCTCTAACTGGACTGGCAGAGATCATTAATCTCCACCTGTAACGGTCCTGACAAATCTCCCTTGCTTCACTCACACACATTAACCTTCTCATACATGCTCGTCTGTTCTTTACACTACATACACCCGCTTTGAGAAGAATGTCTCCAATTTGATCTGTATACATTCTACGCGGCTTACCCCGTCCTACTCTACATTCCTAAATATGTATGTAATATTACAATATCATGTTACATTACATCACAGTGCCAGACCACTACAATGACTTTCCTAATGTAATAGGCTAATAAATTAACCAGATAGGCAGCCTATTAAGCGTGTTGCCTATCACTTTCGATTTCAATGGGATGCTTGCGTGTGAACTTTGCCTTTTGAAGTGGCTTAGATAGTTACTTTGACTAGTTGCGGTTAAAGTAAGTTAGTAGGGGACTTAGTAGATAGTTAAATGCCCTTCTGCTTGGTAGGTTAGATAGGAATTGTTTGAGTTGATAGCTTGTTTAATATATAAGAATACTATACTATATAAGTAGTAGTTAATTCGACGTAGCTCAGTTGTTTGGGGCTTGACTCTGTATCAGTGGGTAACTACGGTGAGAGAAATCATCGTTAGGAAACCTACCTGTTTCCCGAACAGGTAATAGTCAGTGCTTGGAAATGGTGACATTTCTTACCACCTGTCACATTGAGTACTGACTATTTGGTGAACACGTGGGTACGAGGTGGGCATAGAATTAATTAGTGGTCGTGAACGCGTTTGTCTTTTTATAACTCTACTACGATTTACGATTACGACGATGCTTAATCATTAATGACGATGATAGTACTTAAATCTTTCACTCATGTATGCTTAAGTACTCATTAGTACATTTGCTTTTATTGACTATAGCTGAACTTAAGTCTAATGGTCTTTTTATTATCACTTTCATTCAATAAAACTAAAACTCGATAAAGGTAAAGACATAAAGATATAAAGTTGGAGAAATACACGTAGTCTTCTTATATAATCAAGATTTAGTTAAAAGTAGTATTTAAACGAACATCAAAACACGATATTGCCCACCAAAAGTACAAACAAAACAAACGCGTTCACGACCATGACTAATAAAATCTATACTAAATTGAACCAAGAAAATACAGTCCCAACCCAACCTGACCTACTCGATTAGCTAATATTATTGACTTACATTTCAGTATTTATGATATTCATTCATAATTCAGTTAATTAAACATTACTAAAAAGTGTACCCGATAGTACAGTAAATTCCATTTACTCTTAGTCCCTGCCCTTCCTATCATATAAGAAGAATCGCAGCTAGTTAGCAACCTATTAAAGTCCTAGAAAATGTAGTAACTAAGATTAAAAAGGGCATGAGCAGGGTTTGGACATGAATGATAGTATATTAACCAAAGGAATATATGTAAATGAAGTGGACGGGTGGTTACATGGGGATCGGCTCACTAAAATACTTGACGATCAAATAGACGACATATTGAAAAAGGGTGATATTAGAAGTACCTATAACCTCCAAATGTGAATGAGTGTCAATAAGTGGTTTGTCAGGATCAGCAGACAGGGATCAGTGATCTCTGCCTGTGAATCTGCGTCAGGTGTATGTATTATGTCACAAAGAAGACCACAATAAGACATATTAGGCCAATCAACCTTTCACAAAAAGACATCAAGACCCCACTAAACCGTAGGTGTGTGACTTTAGAACCTCAACAAAGCTCTTACGTAATGACCCCAAAAAACGATTTTCGTAACATCCGCGAAGACACCTGCCCTGGGTAATTGTTCCAAAACTTCTTTGTGACCTCTGACATGGTTCGCAATCGCCTATCTAGATGGATAGGCTAGATGGATAGTCTATTGGGGCATTGTTGGCAAAATATTAGGAGTGTGCGGGTCGAAAAGCGAAAGTGATTTGGTTTGATCGGGTTAGATAGGTGATTTGTAATAATTTCGTATAGGGAAATAGGTGAAATTATGATTTCAGGAGTATATTGTATCAAATTAGAATGTGAAGGTGATAGTTCTAATTATATTTATAATATACTTGAAACCGCTAGTGGAAATACTGTATGGAAACCTAACAATATGTGTAGACTAGTAAATGTCTGTGATTTATGACGGTCTCACTACTTGTCGAGTTAGTAGCGGGTTGTCTATTGGAACTTAGTCATAAAGTGATTAAATAATCTTCGTAGTGAATACTGTAGTAATTTAAACCTCTAACTACCCCAAAAGACCAAGTTTTTTGTGTTATATTTCAGATTCAAGCTAAAAACATAAATTTTTCTGTTATGATGGTTGTAACATAAATATCACATAATAAGCCAAATATCAAATTCCATTTAGAAACTTATTTAGTAACACATCCTTCGCTATAACATAACTCAATTAGTCATATTTCCCAATTCCTAACACGCGTTTAATGCCAAACAATACTCAAACAACACATGTTATTCCGTGTTATTCTCATAAATCACGGAGAGGCGTTGAAATAACAATAATAGTCCATGACTAACAATGTTGCCATTACAAAATTTCGAACATCTCTATTTACTGGGTCGTGATTGGTTGAAATCGGTGTATCGTGGGACAAGCTGTCAATTATTGGCCAATGGCAAATCGTGCTTATGACTTGCTGTAACGATTTCAATTAGGAAGCTAAGTAAAAGAGAAAGTAACTTAAATAACCATTAATGTCATTAAGATGAACTTTCGGGGTAGTAAGCTTGAATTACTGATAGTTATTTCATCATATATAAGGTGGCCAGAGAATTACTACCTTTGCGATGGCGGAGATGGACACCTGAACCTCTGATTACCCTGCAAGGGTTAATGGTCGTAAACGCATTTGTCTTTTGTATTCTTCATCTTCGTCTTTTGTATATTTAATCACTTTACCAGTACTCAACATGACAAGTAGAACTATTCATACATTTTCGATATTAGATATTCTTTATTACAAAACCTAAACCTTCTTAATATTATAGAAATACCTAACTTTTCCTCGGAATAGATCGTCAACCTATAGATTTACTGAAAAAAGGAGTGTTGATAGAAATATATAATCATTTGTCACATCTGGTGCTATCTGCCAATAAATGGCATCAAAACATCCATATATTTACACGCAAGCACAAGACAAGTCACTAACTACCCTATAAGCTGTAATGGTCGACATTAATGCCGTCTAGACTCCAAATCAAAAGTTCTCAGTATAAACTTACAGTAACATATAATTACGATATATTCACAGCAAAAACGTGTAATGTAGGCTTTATACGGTCGATCTTAGAGACATTGAACCAGTGTATAAAGACCCTTATGCACAAGTATAGGTGGTTTTATAAATTATGTTCTTAGGCTGGTTTTGTGAAGGTAAATTACTAGTTCTAACCTATTCTAATTAAGTGTTCTCGTAATATAAACAGATCCATTCATTTCTTTGTCTCTACTTAATTTAAGATGATAAGAATTAGTTGCGGAAGAGATTGTGAATGAAAAGAAATATGTTGTCATGACCTTTATAACACTAACCCCTCGGTCACTATTAATGGCACAAATAGTGGTCACAGACCATCGGAATATTTAAGCGATGGTGGTCACTCGATCCTGAAAGAGATTACTGTCATAATGCATACATATGTATGAAAGTTTCTTTATTATATTTCTACAAATTTTTAACAGTCTCACACCTGTTGGATTCCAAAGATTTGAAGAATATTTCGTCAAATTAAAAGTAAAGTGATAAAATCGTGCATGAAAGTTCAATTATAGACGAACTAATGTGAAATTTAGGATGATGTAGCTCTCCAGTGGTTCTAACATAGAACCAGCGTTGCGTTTGCCACCAGACGCAACATACCCAACTGAGTTAGAACTCTTTTGCTGCGACAATAACATGTACAAATTATACCCCTTAGTTCGTAAGTGTTTTATTGTAAACGTTTTGTATTGTGTATGTTTTTGTGGCCGTAAATAAACGCTTTTATTATTATTACTATGATATAGTCAAAAAATTGATCAAAAACAAGAGCAGCTGTAAATCTATCATACCAAAATGTTTACTATCTATACAAGTCTCACGCCAGAACTGTCGCAATAAATACTTTTTAGAATTTCATCTGTTATTCGTTTTTGCACTACATATATGGCCTATTAATACATATTACATTCATAAGACATCAACCCAACAATGACATTACATCGACTGTAAATTGCATAAACTTTCACAATCGAACTGGCGTGATCCAATTTGCCCATTCATTTGTCATTGCATCCCATCTGACAGCTGTCAGGTAAACGTCACTATTCAAAGCGCAAGAGACAATGGCACGCGGTGTTAAGCCAAAGTTGAAAAATACAGATTTTCGTGAATGATAACAGTTTAAGCTTGTTAAGATAGGAATGGTTTAACGGACGTGATGCTTAACAATACTGTGATGAAGGATTAAGTATGATTTAGAGATTAGGATCATTGCTTTTAAGTCAGGGAATTGTGTAAGCTAGGTATTATTATGCATAGTATCACGTATTTGCATCCTGAGTATCTTACTAGTCACCTATAGCTTGAAGTTTTCGAAAACCTTCGCCAGGCTATGTGTATTAACTTTCTTGTCCCGTGCCGCATATATAACCGCCGAGTGTGTATGAGTGTCAATGAAGCGAAAGTGGTCTGTCAAGATCGGGACAAATCCGTGATCTCTGTCTACCCGTCTACAGGGAATCAGGCGAGATGTGTATGTATGTATGTCCCGTGCTAATCTGGCCCACAAAAATATTGCTAACTGCCGTTCTTCCCGGCATACCGTAGGAGGCGATTAAGGGACTAAGGTGTCATTGGAATTCATTTCGGACAACCAAAAATTTATTGATAAGAATGACCAAGATGACTTTAGTATCAGAAGTTGTGTCCACCTCAAAAGAGATTTAAGAACGTGAATATTGTGTATATATTGTCTATTTATGCCAAAAGTATAAGCTATGATGACTTAGGAAAAGTAAGAAGGCAAATGCTTTTTCAGATCTCACGCTATATCGAATTGATATTACATAATCGATTTTTTATCGATATTATCCAATTTCAAATAGCTATAACTGATACTGTAGGAAGAGATATAGTCATCATAAACAATCTAGTATTATTAGACACTCAACATCTATTTATGGTTTTACTAAATACTTACGTCAGTATTACGAAACAGATTTATCTTAAACAAATTTTTATATACACTTTCACGATCTTTTTACTCTTCCTAATGTCTGCCTTCCTACTTCCTGTTCTTATTATCCATCTCCGCAGTTGCGGAGGTAGTAATTCTAGGACAAACTCGGTACCAGTTATCCAGATAGGCAGTACCTACTGTAACAGGTGTAAGCCCTGTCGCCACTTTCAAGAATATTTCCTAAACGAGATATAGGTGTCCACACATTTTTTTCCAATCTAACAATTACTTTCATTGGTACATACTCCGGGGTTGGAACCTTGTCACCACTGATACAAAAGCAAGCTTAATCGAAATACTATTGTACGCCAGAAGAGGCAGCCCATGCTGAGACTAATTGTAATAACTGTACATCCTATCACTACATAGTATAAAACAAAGTCGCTGTCTCTGTCCCTATGTCCCTTTGTATGCTTAAATCTTTTAAACTACGCAACGGGTTTTGATGCGGTTTTTTTAATAGATAGAGTGATTCAAGAGGAAGGTTTATATGTATAATAACATCCATTAAATAGTGGAGTAGGTTATATATTTTATACTCGTGCGAAGCCGGAGCGGGTCACTAGTTTACGCATATGTCACAAATCAAGTTTCTTTGTCTTTGAAAGCCTTACGCTGAATAAGTGAGCTATGTCGAATGACTACAACAGCAACAGTTAGTTATTGTGTCCGGCGTATTGGTGGATCATCTGCCACATTCGGTATAGGTGACTAAAGAGATATTTGTTGATGAAATACGATGTTCTGTCCACTTCCAAAATGTATGTATGATCGCGAATTCTTCGCAAGGCAGGTGTAGAACAGAAGAGCATGTATGAGAAGGTTAATGGGTGTGTGTGAAGCAAGATAGATTTGTCACCCATTCCAGGTGGCAATCGATAGTCTTTGCCTATCCTATTAGGGACGTAGAGGCGTGAATATATGTATGTATGTATGACTTTTACCTCAAATATGTCCATATTACTTCACAACAACTCATCGTGAATAAAATAGGAAATTTTATGCCTTATTGTCTCCGATTACGTTATTCTTCGAACCTGAAGTTAGGTAACCTAGGCATTCGATAAAGCACTAGATTACCTAACAATAAGACCATCTGGTAAAGTACTATTTGAAATATGCCAATACATAGTTACTAAATATGTTACTAGATTTCGTTGTATAAAAATGATTTTGATTCATAGTCAGCGACTTTGTATAGCGACTCTGAAGCCTACCTGTCGCGTTGGTTGCTGACTATCTGGTGAAAGGTTTCGATGAGGTCATAAAAAACTTAATCCACAATTGCAGATGGCATATATTCCTAAATTTCTTACATTTTTATTCCAAGGCAATGAGTTTTTTTATTTTCAAAAAGCGATTTTATGATAGTTTGATTTTAGATATAAAAGATTTTCATTTCATTTCAATGCAATCTTTACCTCATTGTCGAGGGTACGAGCTAATGTGTAGGAAAGTTTGTTTGGTACATTTTGTTCCGCCCATCTCTTCCGTGCTTAAGGTCTTGAGTGTATGTATATACTTTGTAAAAAGACATATAAACACATCACGCCCCTTTCCTTGTAGAGGGTTTGTAAAGATCACGGATCCCTATCCATCCCGATCCTGGCAAACAACTTCAACCTCATTGTCACTCATACACCTCCCCATACACACTCGGTGGTTATAGGTACTTTTAAAAATATCCTTCTTTATAAAATTATCCTAAATAAATTGTTTTTAATAATCATTATTCTTTTTATAATCATACATAATACATATTAATATTTTGAAAGGAGGTAATAATTTCGAAAAAGCAATATTTTCAAAATTTAACGTAATGCCACAGATAAGTAATGCCAATCGCCTTTTAAAATTTGTAAGTATTCGTGTTACTAAGACCACATTAATTACAAAATCATACATATTCCACGATTTATGGCCAAATAATTTCGGTTCAAGACCGACGGAATAAATACGAAACTAATTACATATGAATTTAGCATGTTGTAAAATTCATTGCGTAAACACATATACATATTTTACTATGCCATAGTAAATCACTAATTAAACAGAGATTATGCATACTCACAACTAAGATGAGAACAATCATTACCCAATGTGAATTACGAAATATATACGCTTCACGTCAGCTAATCTTTATGGGTAGTCAGAAATTTGATTGACCAACTTCCTTTCTACCAAACACACTTGCAATTTGGCTGTATGTTCCAATGGTATAGTCAGACTATCAGGGTAATCACGTACTGTTGGTTTCTAAGGAAAACTATCTGACAACAGTGTGGCGACGTCTAGAGCGCTACACAGAGAGAGAAATCTAAGTAAACCTAAGTTATAATTAGATAAAACATAATTACCACGGATGATGCCAGCAAGAATAAAAATAATAATTACAAAAATCAATATCCTAGGAAGCTTCCTACCTGGGCAGGTGTTCGTCCAGGCTAATGGCCTGAGTTGGAAATTTGTTTATATCTTGTTTCATTTAAATATTTCCATTGCGCGTTCTAGGATATTGATTTTTATAATAAAGTTGTTATTAAATATTTGTGTGTTAGATAGAAGTAACAGTAGTGTTAGATAATACTATAGTTATAAATGCTTGTAGCCACTCCGAAATGGTTAATGGTCGTGCTTGTATACGAGGAAGAAACCTAAAGTATTAACTAAAACAATCAAACTGGTCTCAATCACTCATAATTTAACATTTATATGTTTCCACTGACTATAACATATTAATGTACATGGTTACGATTTCCTAATATAGCTTAGATAATAAAGTTTTACTATATAGTTTCTTATTGTAATAAATAGTTGAAAACATACGTATTATGTCTCGTAAGGTCATGAACCTACAAGAACTCTACTGACCAGCTGTCACATTGAGTGCTGACTATCTGGTCAACACGTGGGTTAGAGATGGGCAAAGAATTATTTTCCTACTCGCCATTTACAAGAACTGACTATTACCTGTTCGACGAACGGGAAGGTTTCCTCACGATGTTTTCTCTCACCGTAGTATTCGATGCATTTTGCATTTGTATTTTTGTTACGAAAATGTACATGGAAATTCATTAAACTTCATTTCCATTGGTACATGTTCAAGCGGGGTTTGAACCCTGTACCCACTGATACAGAGTCAAGCCTCAAACAACTGAGCTACGCTGAATAAATCATAAATATAAATTTACGATAAATTTACATTGCATTTATTTGATTTAAACTGCGATGAACTACCATTCTTCTATATATTATAGATCATATACCAAAAGATTAACTAGCTGCCATTCTGCTCCATATGCCGTAAGAAGAATCTTTATACCGTGATGCAATTTCGGGTGATACCACTATGCAATTGAACAATAAAAGCACCTATCACACTTTCGTAACGCAACAAATGAACACACGAATTTATTAGTGAAGGGGTGATTGGGAAAAGTTTAATGCGAATCATTATTAATCATCATCGAGAAAAAGATATGTTGCAACCGCCATTGTGATTCGATTCGGTATCGATTTACGAGAACACCGATGATTGATTTGACCTCTGCATGTCTGTATCGATACTGTTATGTAATGTATAATGACGAATGTGTGATGGGCTAGTCCAACACCTCATAGAATTTGTATACTTGGAGTAAAAGAGCCTTATATTTGAGTAATATGTCGGAGAATACAGTTCATACATACATACGCTTCACGACTTGTGTATACACACACTCCCCTTTTTATTGTGGTAGAGGCTTTAGTGCCAATCTCCGAAATTTCGAAGGCATGTTAGTTATGGGTCGATCAAAGCCTGTGTTTCATTACGAGTAGCTAGACAGCACCCAACATGATAGATAGTGAACCGTATCGCCGTATATTGGCACTGGCTATTATCTATCCCGATGGATAGGCAGGTTTCCTCTAATCAACCTTTTAGAAAGTAAAAGCGTGAAAATTTAAAAGCATACATATGCCATGAATAGATTTATCGAAATCAAAAATATCTATTCGTGATCTTTAATCTTCAACGAAATATCATTATTAACAAAAGATGTAATTTAGGTAACCGATTGCGTTTACATATAACTATTCTATAAGTGTAAGAGGCAACAAAGGTTGAGGGGTCAGCTACTTTAGTATAGAAAGTCAGAAAACTATGACTAGTACAAAAAGATGCAATTCACGTTTCTATTGACTTCTGTGCGATCAAATATTGATATTACGACACTGTTTAGGAAATGATTTGCATTAACTATTCACGAATTAACATGTTTAGAAATGTGTGTGAAAATGGCGAGGTTAAAACGATGTTTCATATGAAATAATTAATGTTTGGTAAACATGCATTTTTTTGAATCTATACAGCAACTCATCTTTGTAAAAGTCTTTCGTCATAATTAGATATGTACAGCTAATTTCATTACTGATAGATGTACCTATAACCGTCGAGTGTGTAGGAGGAGGTGTAAGGTAGTCAATGAAGCGAAAGTTACTTGTCACGATCGGGTAAAATTGGTTTCTCTGATCTTTGGCTACCGTCCTGTAAATATATAAGGAATCATAGCTATATTTTGTCATGCTGTCACAGATTTTATACAGGTCACAACAATTATACCTTACAATGTACTTTATAATAATCAGGTCAATTTCAATACCATTCTGTCACGTTTCAGACTAGGGAAACCTGGTTTCTTACGATTCTTTCCCTTACCAAAATCAATAACAGACAATCTAGATGGACACCCATCCAGATACTTCCCACACCTGCGTTCCTTAACTTCGATGATCGACACCAGTGTATAAACGTGGCCAGAACCGTTGTTACGAGACATATACTAGTATTTTTATATGCTCAAGCGGGATAAGCGGGATCCCGCTTGAGCATATACCAATGGTAATAAAGTTCAATGAATTTCTATGTACATTTTCAAAATAAAAATACATTTACGAAATGCGTCGAATTATACGATGAGGGAAAACATCGTGAGAAAACCTTCCTTTTCGTCGAACAAGTAATAGTCAGTGCTTGTATATGACGATATGGCTTACTACCTGTCACATTGAGTACTATCTGGTCATCACGTGGATTTGAGGTGTCCATAGAATTCTACCTTCGCAATTGCGGAGATGGAAACCTGATCCTTTGACTACCCCGGTTAATGGTCGTGAATGCGTTTGTCTTTGTCTATTCTTATATCTGTGCCAGAAACATATAACCCATGTCACGGAGTTACGTGATGTATTTACTGACTTTTACGTGAGTGTATGTTTGTAATTAGAGGCGTGAGCATTGATAATATTTGCCGACTTACGCCGCCTTACCTCTTTCGACAGCGCAAATATGATTTACGGTTTTACCTCTGTGTCATCGGTTACTTGCACTTTCCAATATTGAATACATATACACAATAGTATGTCAGCCTGAACTATAATTAAAAACATACATACAACTTAAAAATCCGTGCTTATGAGAAGGTGTATGAGTGTCAATGAAGCGAGCGTTTACCAGGTTCGAAATCCGGTATGTGTATGTATTACACAAGTTAAAAAATGTACAAAATATACATTCAAATTATAATTTTATGCAATGGGTTCACACTATCATCACCAATATTGAATCAACGCCACATTACAAGTTCAAACTTCTATATTTGTACAAGAAAGTAAGAAATCATTTATTTGGGACACAGATACAAGCTTTAAATAACGCAACCTTAAAAACTACTAAATAACATAAGTACTCTAAGAGACAATATCATATCTTAGGCACCAAATAAAAACCTCTACATATCACTGTAAACAAATCCGCAACACCGCTACTATGTCGAACCCTTAATGTTTACATATTTACATTGTATTCAACTCTAGAACACAGAGAGTATCGAAAATAGACAAAAACAAACGCATTCACGACCATTAACCCTTGCGGGGTAGTCAGAGGTTCAGGTTTCCATCTCCGCAATTGCGAAGGTAGTAATTCTATGGACACCTCGAACCCACGTGTTGGCCAGATAGTCAGTACTCAATGTGACAGGTGTTCTGCCATGCCATTTACAAGCACTAACTATTTGTTCGGGGAATAGGTAGGTATCCTCACGATGTTTTCCCTTACCGTATAATTTCGTAAATGTGATTTTATTACGAAAATGTACATAGAAATTCATTATACTTCATTTCCATTGGTACATGCTCCAGCGGTATTTGAACCCTGTACCCACTGATACAGAGCCAAGCCCCAAACAACTGAGCTACGTCGAATTATCGAAAATGTAAACTACATTTTCTAAGTAAATAGTACAAAGAAACGACGTACAAGCATAGCATTAGAAACCATGCTTGAGCGGTAATAGCAGGTTTAGTACAAAGCCTACGCATCAGAGCGATTAAATTGTACCATGAAAGGCATTGCATAATATAGATGCATTAATGCCGTTGAAATGTTGTCTTAGAAGTATAACACGTAAAAATAATGTCTAACTGCCGTTGTTTCCGACATTGCGGTTAAAAGACTAGAGGTAAATTGAATCTATTGACCGATGGGTTAGCATCTGTAATCAATATTTCATAATATCATGTCTCCATTGTACTGTTCATCCTGAAAGAGATTGAAGGACGTGAATCTATATGAAAAGTATGGGTGACATTCAATGACAACAATCAAGAATAGTATGATAAGGGATGCGTCGCTTTACTGATTCGGAATAAGTATATTTAAAAAGTAAATTGAAAGCGGCTGTAGCCCAGTGGGTAAGACCTCGGACCTCGTATGAGAAAGGTCCTAGGTTCGAACTCCGACTCTGGCACGTACCAATCAATGAAATATGTGTTTTTCATTTACGTACATAATTTACAGTCGCTAACGGTGAGGGAAAACACCGTGAGGAAACCTGCCTATCCCTTAGGATAGTTAATAGTCAGTGCCTATATACGGCGATACGGTTCACTACCTATCACGTTGGGTGCTGTCTATCTAGTGATGCGCGGGCTTCGAATAACCCTAGATAAGACGTGAAGCGTATGTTATGTTATATTGAAAAAATGTTTGTTGTAAGAATACTATTGTGGAACGATGATGGAAGAACGGTGAAGAAGTTTATTTATAGTTTGCATATCCTAAATAGCTTTCTTAACATGCTGGAAATAAAGACAGCTAGTTAACATTCCATTTACGTCCCAAACTATCAGGGGAACATACGCAATAAGATTACGTAGATAATCCAATCAGTCACCTTAATAAGCAAAAAGTAAGACAATCAATTATTATATCGGATACAATACGCACAAAAACTCTTTTGACATCAATTTGTCTCGATAATTAACAATGGGTTTCAATTCTAATTAACTGCGTATGATATTTTGGTCTATAATTAATCATGAAATTATTAATTAATATGCTGTAGCAATATATAATGACCAAACAATTAATTTTAAGAAACGTATATATATTCACGTCTCTACTCTCTTAACGTGACAGGCATAGACGATTGATAGCTACCTTAACGATCCTGACAAATCTCTCTTGCCTCAGTGACATCCACCTGAGGGGTTGTGATGCCATTGATATAGAATATTGGTGACATATTACTAGCCTAGACTGAAAAATTCAATGGACCATTTGTCCTTTAATCTAGTTGTTTTTATAATCTAATTTAATAATCGGACTTGTTGTGAAGTTATAAATATACTTCACAACAAGTCCGATTATTAAATTAAGTACAGAAAATATACATAGCTACATGCATACAAACCCGGATATTTCATTTCTCGATATCTCTATTGGTATAATTATTGTTAATATCTCAATTATGAGTATTAACTAAGCAATAGTCTAGTCATGATACCTAATTATTTTTTTAAGCTACTATACCCACAAGGTAACTAACAAGATGAATCGAATTCAATGTTACTTCTCAAACTAAGGCTTTACTTGCTTAGATAAGCCGAATATGGAACTATTATATAACATTTAACTGTATTAGTCTTATATTAGATGTTGATAGCCTGCCCATCCTGTTAGGGATATGATATGTATATATATATTATTAATCTATTACTATAATACTAGGCTCGGACTTAAATATTTTCGCTAGGTTTTCCGACTAATATTGTAAAGGAACTTTCCTTATCTGCGGAATACATACATACATACCTTTTAACCCTTTTAAGCATCATGTTAACCCTTTCATTGAACAAGACCTCAAAAAGTCTGTATTTTTGCTCTAACCATGACTAACTTGATCTGTACATGTTCTGCCTCTTCCAAGCATATATCTTATATCTATCAATATGGCTCTTTATATTTAAAAAAATCAACAAATTTTTATTCAATCTAGGCACATAAATTGAACATCGAAATAAATTTATGAGTGGCACTGGTTTTCTTACAACTATGACCCTACCGTTTACCGGTTTAGAAACCCTTACTAAAAAAAGAACCAACAAGAAACTCATGGAATTTTTGTCCAGTTCCAAATTACAAAAATCTATTTTTATTCAAAGTTAGGAAATATTTTTTGCACAACGTTGATACATTAATTGCTAAAATTCCTATCGTACCTCGTTTTTCATCCATGGGATACTTATTCAAAATAATATTGAAACACTTATAATAACATCAAAAAACTAAGACCCATCTATAACCTCTAAATCCTCTCTTACATACACAAGTCGTATAAATAAAAACATTACGAAAATCAGGTGTTTTCGTGTTAATTGTCCATTGTGGTCCCCGGTTCGATTCCCAGCGAATGCACTGATATGTGAGCATTACAATGGCTGCCATTTATCACACTGATCTCGTGGCCTTCTGGCACACATTTATATGCAAAATGCTACTTCAATCTTTTATATGTATGTATATATGTACGGAAGACTAAAATTGTTTTGCGGGTAGTCGAAAATTTTCGTGTTTGGATCTTTTTGGGGTTATATTTAATAGTCAGCACTTAATGTCGTAGATGGAAATACATACATACATATATTCTCGTCTTTACGTCCAAAATGGGAGAGGCAGAAACTATCGATCGCGACCTGTAACGATCGACAAATCTCTTGCTTCACTCACACCCATTGACCTTCTCATACATGATCTTCTGTTCTTTATTACGTACACCCGCCTTGAGAAGAATGTCTCCAATTTGATCCATAGTGGTAAAGAAATTATTGCCTATAATAATATGTATATGCATATTAAACTATTTAATTTCAATCGAACTTTATGGAGTGAGCAAATCTTGGAGAAGGAATACATCCTCTTGGTAATGATAACAGAAATATGGAATAGTACTATTACTAGTAGTATCACTACATAGTATAAAACAAAGTCGCTTTCTCTGTCCCTATGTCCCTTTGTATGCTTAAATCTTTGAAACTACGCATCGGATTTTGCTGCGGTTATTTTCAATAGATAGAGTGGTTCAAGAGGAAGGTTTATATGTATAATAACATCCATTAAATAGTGGAGTAGGATATATATTTTATACACGTGCGAAGCCGGAATGGGTCGCTAGTTATGTAATATATGTTGTCACATAAATGTTGTATATTGGACTTGTGTTCGAACATTGGTGAAAAATTCCCCCTAGTCGCATCCTCGTCATACCAGTAATAAATATACCTAGTATAATTCCATGTACTTTGCAACTAATATAGTAATTAAATTCTCATTTTTGTCACTAGATGGCGCGTTGGTGCGCAGTGGGTGCCCTGTGTTTGGTGCTGTTCAGCCAAGTCCTAGCCGCTGATAAGAGCAGACTAGAGCGTAAGTTTTCACCGTCATACCTTTGTAGAATAGACAGAGATTCAGGAATGTTATAGTTTTAAGAGATTCGCGATTTACACTCATGATTAATAACTAACGGGACTTATCACCAAACAAACGTCGGGTTAATAAAGGTAACTTTATTATATAAAAACACGCGATAAGTCCCGTTAGTTATTAATCATTCAGGAATGTTGTGAATAAGACAACATACTATATTATATTTATTTGTAGATTTCAGTTTCACTATAGAGTCTGGTGAAGATTTAATAGTTTTTGGGTTAAAGGATTAAGAAATAGAATATTTGTCAATGATAGTGATTTTTTTCTATTTGTCTTAATATACTCGTATTTTCATCATTTATATATTACGTACATCAGTGAGGGAAAAAATATGACAGGAATTGTAAAACTCCTATTATACATATATAGTATTTATACGTTAAAATTAATCTATAGTCTATCATTTAGGATATGTAGACATGAATATATAATTATGTATATGTAAATGTAAATGTGTGTATAAATTTATTTTACTTTTACAGAGAATAAAAGTCGACGTAATAGAATGGGTATGTCATTTCAGAGCACAATTTGAGTAGTTGATTGTTTGGTGATTGGATCCTTGTAGAAATGTTGTAGAAACCCTTTTTTTCTTAGTACCAACAATATTAGTAGTATTTTAGTACTAATTATGGGATTGTCAACTATGTACCTGGATGGAAATTGAACAAAAACTGTAATATAATATTTCCTCAGGGAAGTTTCGTGGTTTTCGGAACTTAAGTAGTGTAACCAGTATTTTTTTGATTTGTAGTAACCCATAAATAATTTTACATGTATCTGTAAATACGTGAGTTTGTCAAATGTGTATATAAAGGTTTCAGAAGCAGTGGTTGTCAATGAAACGCCTGAGAAAAATATCGAGTCTATATACTAGAAATTACAAATGTCTTGTAAAAGTAACAGAACATTCAAATAATATCAATTGATATTTGTTTAAATTTCTCTAAATCGATATATAACTAATTCCCTGTTCCATTCACTAATTCATACATCTCCATATACACTTAGCTGAAATAAGTTACAAGATTTAGTACAGTAATATTTTTATCAAATGCTAAACATTGCTACAAAATTTTTACAGGCGTTTCATATACTTTTTTTCATAGTTGGTGATGTCTTTTCTTCTAGTTTCAGTAGTACAGGTTTAGTCATTTGGTATTCCTAATTCACTGTGTTTTCTCTTAGTATATACGACTACTAATTCAATTGCAGAAAACCTGTCCACTAACCAACAAGTGGAAGTGGATGAGATGGTGAACAACCTACTGCAGTGGCTGCAAGGATTCTACACTCAGAAGAATAGGAAAGGTATACCATTCTTTCCTTAGTCACCTCTTAACATGATATTTTTAAGTCCTTCGGTGTCAGCTAGCAAGGGTTATTTAAAAATAATAAATACTATCATAAATATGTACTTCGAAAGTTCGATAACGTACAGTATATAAAGTCAGACGGTAGAATTCATGTATGATGACCTTAACAAATGAAGTAGATTATACTTTTGATACCATAGAAATTGCAAATATGTATTTTTGTTAATTTCAGCTCGTCAATACACATCAGTGAAAGGTCTGCTGCCAGATAAACCAAGGCCTTTCCAACCAGCCACATACCTCCCTCCCACCGGATATCCCCTCCCCGGAGCCAAACCCACTCCTTCTTACGTAGAGGAACCCAGCAGTGGCTATCAACCATCTTACCAACCCTCACAACCCACTTATCAACCCTCCCAGCCTGGCTACAGCCCATCACAACCTACCCAAACACCAAGCCAAGGGTATCCCCAGCCATCACAGCCAGCAGAACCCACATATCAACCATCGCAACCAGGTTACCAACCCTCCAGGCCTACCCAACCGGAGTCCACATATCAACCATCACAACCAAGCTACGAAACTCCCAAACCAACCTACCTGCCGAACAAACCAACAGAACAATCAAGCCCGCAGCCGTCGGAACCTAGTTACGAACCCTCAAAACCCAGCTACCAGCCCGACTCTGGTTATCAGCCTTCCACACCAGAGAACCAGCCTAGTTACCAACCGTCCCAGCCAACTAAGCCTTCACAACCCAGCTACCAACCATCTCAACCGACCTATCAACCGTCTCAACCTAGCAACCCATCGCCAAGTTACCAACCCTCGTCACCCAGTTACCAACCCTCGTCACCCAGTTACCAACCTTCGCAACCGACTGCTCAGCCATCGGAAGCCAGCTACGAACCCTCAGAGCCAAGCAGCCAACCTTCAGAACCCAGCTATACTCCTACTGGACAACCATCTCAGCCAGAAAGTGGGTCTACCTCTCCTGCTACCCCAGACGATGACGACAGACACCCTCCGCATATACACGCCATCACTGTAGATTGCGGGAAAGAAATGATGACTATTAACATCGAGTTCAACAAAGTTTACAATGGTATCATATACTCCAAGGATTTCTATAACAATCCCGAATGTGTGTACGTGCAACAAAACTCCAACCAGATCAAATACACGTTCACAGTCAGCTTGGACAAGTGTGGAACTCACTTCTTCAGTGACTTCGAGAACGAGGGACAAGCGTACTTAGAAAATGTTCTGGTACTCCAAAACGAACCAGGTATTCAGGAAGTATGGGACCATATTCACAGCGTCAGGTGTCTGTGGGCTGGTAACATTAACAAGAAACTCAATTCCTCTCTTAGTGTAGGTATGTTGAACCAAGTGATAAGCAACTTCAGTGGCGACACAGCCATGGTTATGTTAGACATCCAACAAGGCAGAGGTCCGTTCGCACCTCAAGCTAACGGCTTGATCAAAATCGGAGAAATCATGACTTTGGTAGTGACAGTAAATGGTGACCCTGCTTTCGACATCTTCGTCCGCGAATGCGTAGCTAAAGATGCCCAAGACAAGTACAGTGTACAGTTAACGGATAGCAACGGATGTGTGTTGAAACCTAAAGTGTTCGGGGCCTTCCAAAAGACGAAAGATACTGGTAACACGGGAGCCTCCGTCATAGCGTTTGCCTTCTTCAACGCATTCAAATTCCCTGACGAGATGGACCTCATAATTCAGTGTGACGTCGAGCTATGCAAGACTAACTGCGACATGTGTCCTAACCCTGGCAGTATAGAGCCTAGGAGACGACGTAGAGACGTCTACGTGGGGACAGAAGTAATGGAACCATCCACTGTGATAGGAAAAGGAATGAAGGTTGTCTTTTCCGAGGACCTGCCGGTGGTCCCAGAAATGTGTGTAGGGATCTCTACAGCAGTTTTCGCTGGAGTCTTCATCCTGATAGCAGCTGTCTCCAGCAGTGCCATAGCCACCTGTATCTGGCAGAAGAACAGTAAGAGCAAGTTCTAACGTAAGTACAGTTAAGCCTAGCTCAAAGTTTACCCATGATACCTGGTTATTTAAGTTTCTGAATGGAATAGTTTATTGATTTTTGGTCTCCTTTTTTCTATTACTAAAACCTAAATGCTAGAATCACTGCCCCGTGAATGAAGACTAACTTGATCATTTAATGAAAGAGTGCATTTTCTTATGTTGAAATGATGTAAATGATGTCAGCTCTAAAAGTGCAGTTCCAGTAATTTTTTAAGGTTTATATTTAAAACAGGCGCCACTATGCATCGTCATGGCCACTATTCGTTCGCGTTCTTCGAAATGTAAATTATTGTCTTTTGTTCTTATAAACGTAAACCTCATAAAAAGTTACTGGTTTGTACTTTTAGCGTTGACTGTACATGAAAGTGACATATTGTGTTATAAACAAAGGATTAAAACGAAGACATTGTCAACATGAGTTGGACAAAATATTGAGAGTTTATTTTTGAGTATGATAATTCAGTTTGAAAGTATAGTGAAAAAGGTTGATATAAATTTATATTAATAATAGTATGTTAGTAAAAACTATAAACTTTTTATTTCTTTTTAAATAACAATTTATTTTATATTTTAAATCTATTTTAACATTGTAAAATAGTTTTGTGGTCATTGCTCACTGCCTTAAACATATCGTTTTTGTATCACAATTAATAAATAAATATCTGAAACAGTATTTATACATGTGTCAAGTTTTCTAGATTTAGTCATTTTGTACAAATAAACGAATTAAGTAATACAACATTGTTTTATTTTACAAGTGCATATGCATCACGACTTTTTACGCAAGTCACATTTTCACCTTTTACCAAAGACCATTAAAAGTAACAGAATACAAAACAAAACCATTCACAACCATTAACCTTTGCAGGATAGTCAGAGGTTCAGGTTTCCATCTCTGCAATTGCGAAGTTAGTAATTCTATGACACCTCGAACCCACGTGTTGACCAGATAGTCAGTACTCAATGTGACAGGTGGTCAGCCATGTCGCCTTTTACAAGCACTCACTATTACCTTTTCAGGAAACAGGTAGGTTTCATCACGATGTTTTCCCTCACCGTATAATTCGATGTATTTCGTAAATGTGTTTTTTTTTACGAAAATATACATAGAAATTTATTAAACTTCCTTTCCATTGGTACATGCTTAAGTGGGATTTGAATCCTGTACCCACTGATACAGAGCCAAGCCCCAAACAACTGATGATGAGCTACGTCGAATTTACATTAACAGGATATCTACTGTTTTCACGACTAAATGCACAAATTAGTATTAGTATAGGCTATGATTATTCATAAATTATTATATACGCAAAGAATCTACATTAGAATAATTAAACAACTCTTAATTAAATAAATAAATTACGAGAACACAGACAATCAGCTTTTATCCCAACAGCAAAGCAGCGTTCCACAGATTATCAGAAAGACTCCAAACAGAGATTCTGGAACAATATAAGTACCATTAAACATAAATTTTATAAATATTATTATTTTTCTTTTAAAGGTAGTGTGTATACACAAGTGGTGAAGCGTATGTATGTATGAGGTGGTCAAACGCGCTCGTGTATTCAGCAATTGCAGACTAAGCAGTTAGTTATCAAATGTGGTAGATGATCCACCAATACGCCGTATACAAGAACTGACTGTTGCCTATACATATGTATATACACATATTACTCCGTCTCCTTGCAAAGATCATGGATCCGCATTATTCGTGATTTCACAAAAACCTGTTGTGTCATTGATATTAACCTACATATATTCACGCCTCTACTTCTTATACCCTTTGCAATTAAAATAAAAAAGATACAATAGTACCTCTAATATTTATCGGTGAGGATAGAACCTTGGAGATCATATTTGAGGTTGAGTTACTACCTGGGTTGATATGGCAATGATAAGGATACGGAATATTGGTGGTAAGGAGTTTCGGATAATGGCGGTCTAAGACATTCCACGGAAAAAGGTTGATAGATACACATACATATACTCATAATTCTACTTCCCCAACGGGATTGGCAGAGACTATCGATCGCCACCTCGAACGATACTGAAAAATCTTTCTTGCATCACTCACACCCATTAACCTTAGATTCTCCTCTGTTCTTCACAGTACGTACACCCGCTGTAATGGCGTTCGATCTATATCCATTCCATTATTTAAAATCTGGTGATATAACATCACACTTTATCTACAGCTAAACTTAACAACTATATATATCCTTAACAATGTAACTTTGTAGTGGTTGGCTGAGGGCCACGAGTGATCGTGTTTTGTGGCGTAACCTTGGGGAAGCCTACGTCCAGCAGTGGACTGATATAGATTGATTGGTATCCTTAAATAAACCTCTCTCTAATACATACTAGTGCTCAAAGCCTCCTCGCCAAGCCACCAGCCAGTGAGCGCTGTGAAGACGAATGCCAGCCCGTTGGCGACCGGCACGGCCAGCGACAGGTCGGCTGATTGCAAGGCCAGCACGTATACTATGGAGCCACACTGGTTTAATAGCCATGGGCATACGTACTGGAATGGGATATTGAGGAAAATTAATATATAAAAAGAATAAATATATATAATAAAAAGAATGGGAATAATAAGGAACTTCATCTATGTAACAACTTTTATATATAATTATTTACATACATAACGTCGTAAAATACGGTATAATGTGTATAGGTGCTTTAGTGCTTTAATGTGTGCTTTAATTCGACGTAGCTCAGTTGTTCGGGGCTTGACTCTGTATCAGTGGGTACAGGGTTCAAATCCTACTTGAGCATGTACCAATGAAAATAAAGTTTCATGAATTTCTATGTACATTTTCGTAATAAAAATACATTTACTAAATGCGTCGAATACTACGGTGAGAGAAAACATCGTGAGGAAACCTATCTGTTCCCTGAACGACGAGATGTGATTTCACATTGTGAATTGGCTATCTAGTATTTAATTACTACCTCCGCGATTTCGGAGAGGGACATACCAACCCTGCACTGAATATCCTGCTAAAAGTGAATCTTTTATCAATGAATCTTGATACTTATTTTAAAATGAGTTTCGCTGTATTCCGCAAATGTTTTTTTACTAAAACAAGTAGTTACATCAAATATATTACAGATTTCCCACCTGCCAGTTCCCGAGCAAGTACCGAACCTCAGCAATGGCTTGTCCTACAGCTGAGTCACCCTTTACTGCCCTTATCCCTTTGGTCCCGCGTCTTATGAAGGGATTGGTTGCACCCCACAACGCTGCCACTAATACTAAGGGACCTAGAAGTAGAAAGATTGCTTCTATAAAAAAGTATATAGTGCCATCTGTGTTGTAAATGGCAAAACTCTTATTGAGTTGCACATTTAGTAAGAAAGTTTTTACATAGATGTCACTTTCGTATTGGTTTGGCCTAGGTAAAATGGATCTTTTATGAAACACACACACACATCTTTATTCTGTCCTAATGATACCTCTAGAAAACGATACCTCTGGCTTACTCTTTTATATGGCATTTGAGTAAATCTGCTAAGGCGGCCCCTAGACGGTCAATAATATTGTTCAATATTACGAATTGCACAATATTATTTACCGTTTAGCATTAATATTGAAGATTGCGCAATGATTGAACGAAAGTTTGAGCGAGTTTAATTTTTATTGTGCCATATTTTTATATTGTATCGTATAGGGTCAATATTGCGCAATCAATGGTGTGACCAATTTTAGTAGCTCTTGAAACTGTTCAGTCGAACCTATTTCTTGAAGTCATTTTCCTCAGTTAACATCAAGTCTTTTAAGAGATTTTCGTGAGTGTATTTTGGCCTTTTCAAGTACCAATCTTTCGACCAACAACGTGTTTAATTACGTTTACATTTAGCCACAAGCAATAATACTACAGCAGCAGCTAAATCTTGTGCGGACGTATCGCTTGGATTAAACTATTCTCCAATGAACACGAAAACATTGCACAATTTGCGAAGTTCTTAAAATTGGGCAATATAATTGAACGTTTGGATTCAAAACGCAATTCAATCTTATTGTACAATTAAATATATTGTACAATGTTATTGTAGGTCTAGGGCCAGCCTAAGAACACGATACATGTTTACTATCTATGTGAGGTGAATGATTATTACATGTACTGTAAAAATTGACTGTGGAAGAGATGAAATGCTACAGTTTTTTCTTAACAAATTGTCAATTAGTCTAATCAGATTTATTAGGATTTCATAAAATTTGATAATAGCAATATAGTTTTTTTTAATAAGTGTTTTTATGAATCTTATATTAAATAAAAAGATTTTCATTCCATATAGGTATATGATTGGTTATTTGATATCTCACCAAAATGTACTAAGCTGTGCAGTTATCCTAATACTTGAATGGGGCATATTAAAACAAAGAATCAATATTTTAAGAACTTTATTAACAAATATATTATTTCATCATAATTTATATGCAAAATTCATAAAAAGAATTTTTATTAAAATTCTTATACTATGAAGGATAGTTTTAATTCCATAAAATACATAATAATAAGAGATCAAATCAAAGTCATGATTAACAGAAAAAAATCATATAAAATCATATTATTAAATTTTTATTCTATATAACAATCAAAAAAGAGATCAAATCCTCAGAAAAATGTGTACAAAATCCTCTAACTACATATTACCTACAGTTAAAACAATAAAAACTAAAATATTAATGAAACATCACAATCCTATTGGCTCGCCGATAGACATAGGCTTGATACTGGCAAATTTACATTGATTTTCATCCACCCATTGAACAAAACTGTTACCTAAGACTACTGCACACTCCATAGTCAAAACACAATCTGTTTCCGCTCTATGGCAATTTGAAGCCTCCCTTTTAACTAGTCTTTTATATACATCACATAATTTATAGGAATACTTAGGCTTCTCTCCGACACTCCAAGGTAGTTTTCTACGAGCTTTTCTGAAGATTTTGGGATGCTCTGAAGGTTTTTTATGCTTTGGAGTCGTTTCATTTTGTTCTTGAATCGCTTTAGGGTCCCACGGTTCGTCAAAAACACTAAGATCTACTTCCTCATTCTCTATGGTCACTGTTTCTTCTATATCACGTTTATCTGTCACATCTTGAACTTGTTTCTTTTCCATAATGTTATAGAATGCATGGAATGAATCAGCACATAACAAATCTTCACTAAAACTCACATTTAAGTCCACTAGATGTCGTTTTAGTATTGGAAAATCAAACCCTAAGCCGTTGTGAGCAACTAAACACACCGGTTTGCTTAGAACTTGAATAAAAGTGTTAAGCAATTGGAATGTGTGCCTATTGAAGTCTGTTTCATATTCCAACAGATCGTTACACAGGCCGGTGGTGTCTGAAGAGCTAGGTTGCACCATCCTACGAGGGTTGAAGCAAAGAGTAAGCTTATTTTGGACGCGTGGTGACGAACCAGGTTTAGTATCAAGTAAATGACGCCTTTTAACAGCTATGAAACTAATTTCTGTGATCCTAGTCTTATTTAACTCTTCCCTAGGCAAACCTGTTGTTTCCAAGTCGAAAAATACGTAAGTATTTACTACGACCATTATAGGAACAAAAACTAGGTAGGTGGTATTACAGCTTACCTAAGGTACTGAGCATTGTAGATAGTTATTGACTGGTTTATTGCTGTTTTTTCTTTTGCATACGTTCTTCATAGGATTTAAGTGCAACACGTATACATGTATGATTCTATTGAGAAATGTGCATTAAAATGAGCTGAGTAAAGCCGGAATGTTAATATAATGTCTGGGTTAAATAGCAAAATTAATTTCACAAGTAAAATTATTAAAAAGTTATTCGTGGTTTGTTTACCTACAATGTGTTCAAACCAACATAAATATAAGGTAAAGCTTAGCAATTCAATCCCTTCCGATACTCGATGTCAAAGCGCATAGTTTTGCCCTTATCATGACAGTAAACGGGACATGATAATTGAGAGATATGATGCTATGTGCTTATTTCTGCCTAGGCCAAGTGTTATAATAGAACACTCTTTGAAACTGCAATATTTGGTGCTAATCAAGTAGAGAACTATCCTATAATAATATTAATTTAGACTTAAATCTTTACTTCACCATAACCACTGAATATATTAAAAAAATAAAAAAAACTTGAAAACATCAGCCAGCTGGCAAAATTTTAGTTTTTAAACCTGTTTTATAAATAATTTAGCTATTAAACACTAAAATCCATCAGTAATTGCTTGTAACTATCGATGTCTTCACATTATCGTGCATCGAGTCTTATAACACCGTGAACTTTGATTAAATCAAATTACATATTGATGGACTAAGTGGTTTTCACCATCAGAAATGGCTGGTTCTGCACTCCGCCGCCTCATGGCTGAGTACAAGCAACTCACGCTCAACCCTCCAGAAGGCATAATAGCCGGCCCAGTCAACGAAGAGAACTTTTTCGAGTGGGAAGCGCTGATAACAGGTCCCGAAGGAACTTGCTTCGAAGGTGGCGTCTTTCCAGCTAAATTGAACTTTCCACCCGACTACCCGTTGAGTCCACCCAAAATGCAGTTTATCTGCAAGATGTTCCACCCGAATATCTACTCGGACGGACGCGTTTGCATATCTATTCTTCACGCTCCCGGCGATGACCCAATGGGATACGAAAGTAGTGCCGAGAGATGGTCTCCCGTGCAGAGTGTTGAGAAGATATTGCTGTCCGTCGTCAGCATGCTGGCTGAGCCAAACGACGAGAGTGGTGCCAATGTGGATGCTGCTAAAATGTGGCGTGAGGATCGGGATCAGTTTAATAGAATTGCTCAAGATATTGTGAGGGAAACCTTAGGGTTGGCATGAACATAGACTTTACTGTAACTTGTTATGTTGTTGAGCTATTATTTAAAAGAAATTTCATATTTTAATAAAGAATGTTCATAATAAGTACGTAGAGTATTTATTTACATAAAAATCGATTGGTGATCAGTATCTAGGTAAACTAAAAATATATTTTTTTTATATAATAGACATGAGTACTCATCTGATATATTTACTTATTTATGATTCATATTGGACATAACTGGAACATTGGCTTCCTGACCTATTAAATAGTGTTCCTAAGCATCGTAAAAGTCCATGTAAAGATTATTTCATCTTTTCTTAAAATAGAAAAAGTTGTAATGTACTTTCATAATACTTCACATATTAAAAGGCTACATTCTGAAGAATAATTGATACAAAAATTAAACATTACCAGTAATACCATATATGTAAGTTATGTAGATATATAACTTATACATCCCTGTGTATAACTTGTTGTCACATGCTAGTCTTAGCTGCCATTCTTCCTAAATGTAGCAAGAAGGAACAAGAGGTATTTGAAATCTATTGGGTGATGAGCTAACAACTAGTCACCAAATTTTCCATACAACATCACAACCCCAATAATTTAAGTGACCAAGATTGTTTCATATCTCCAAGGTTCTGTCCACCTAAAAAGATATTAACTTAGGTGAACTAATATGTATGTATCTAACTTGTATATTTGATAGTAGATTTTTGTTATGATATGTGACTGAGTTTCTCAACAGTGTGCCATAAAAGATATTGAGTATGATAAAATAAAAAACCTGATTCAATTTCATAAAAACATTTATAAATTCCCTTAGAAAAAGAACGTAAGATATTTATCACTGCACAATATAAATAGAACACATTCATAAATTAAATACTAATCTAGTACTAAATAAACTACCATTCCTAGAGCCACTAATACCACACTAGAAATAGGAATCCAGTACTTTTGTATAACATTTCTTTGGTCCTTCATTTCAACTACTTTCTTTTCCTTATACTTCTTCTTTTTCCCACTCAACTTCCATTCATACTCGGCTAACTCCTTTTTATTCCGTTCTTCCTCTAACGCCTTCTGCCGCTGCAGTTCTTTTTCCTTCTCCAATTTCGCAGCCATCTTCTTAGCTTCACAGCTTTCCTCACAAGGAACTTTATTAGTCTCCCTCGCTATATTGCAGGGTAATTCTTTCTTCACATTTCCGCAACCGCAATACACTTTCGTCTTCTTAGTACAAGTTTGTCCGACACCACATGCCCCGGGATGACATGTACTTTTACAATGATGTCCACATGGTAGATTTTTCGGACAAGGAAGCTGGCAACTCCGCTTCTCATCCGTTAAACCTGGCAACTCACAACAGAGCACGGAAATCTCATTCAAGCCACAGTGACAGTTCAGTTTCCTTTTAATCTTACAAGGTGGACACTCTCCAGGGTGACAACCTTGTAAAGGACAGTTGTGTATGCACTCTTTAGGACGAGGGACTGCACAGCCTTTATTACACGGCACGCAAGTGACAGTTCCATTATTGACAGCTAAATGACACATCATCTGACATACATGGTTCCCACATTGCAAGGGACGACCACATATTCTGCCACAGGAGTATCTAGCAGAAATATGGCAAGGTTGCTCACTGTTCTCATGTTCTCCAAAACATGTAACTGTCACTGGATAGTCACAAGGCGGACATTCTATCGCCATTATCTTGGTTTTAGGAGCCTGTATCTCCCAGGGTGTTGATGGTTTTTCCACTTGCTTGAAAGTTACTAGGACAAACTCGTGACATGTTGCTTTGCAATTATGACCACATTTAAAGGTCTTTTTGCAAACAGCCTTGCAAGGGGGGCAGTCCCCAAAGTGGCATGTGTGGACATTTTCATCTACATGTCCACATTTGTATTTGATTTTGCAAGGTTTACTACACTTTGGTGGTTTAACTTGCTTCTCCCTGCCACAAGGAACGGTAATGGCAGTTTCTTTACACCGACAAGTGACTTTGGACTCTCTAGGACAGGGATAGCAAGGACCTCGATGGCAGACCATGGTGCACTTATGCCTGTTGCACTGGAGGGGCTTATCACAGACTTTTTCGCAAGGAGGGCATAAACCATTGCAGCATTTCCTAGCACAGGGATGTAAGCCACAATCTCTCACCCCTTTACACTTGGTATCGCATCTGTAGTCTTTGTGGCAGGGTAAATACTTCTGATGACTACCGCAGTGGCATTTCTTCTCTATCAGAACTAAACAAGGCGGGCAGTTACCTCTGTGACATTTCTCTGGACAAGCATGCCCACAATCCTCGTGTTTCTTATTGCATGTTTCCATACATGTATCCATGACATTAGGACATGATACAAACGCAACCTTAGCTCCGCATGGGCAGGATTTGCGTCCAGAGTTTGGGCAAGGGCCACAGTCGCCCGCATGACATATCTGTTCACACTTATGAAAGCCGCAGGAGTATGGTTTGTTGCATTTTTTAGTACAATGCCATACAAGGTCACTGCAGGGTCTTTTCACTCTCTCTGAGCCACATTGACAAGGCTGCAGGCTGGTGTACTGGCAAGGAGGACACTCTCCACTGTGACAGGTATTTTCACACTTATGAGACTTACAAGAGAGCAACTTGGAACACTTTTGGCCACAAGACCATTTGCTAGAACTACAGCGCACTTTCTTATGGTCTTTACCACAAAAGCAATCACGGTTCACCATCTGAGGACATGGTGGACACGGTCCAGGGTGACAGAGCATCAGACAATGGTGTGAGCAGTTGGTGTTGATGGATAACCTTTTCTGACACACTTCCCCACACGAATGAGGTAACAACCACGGATGGAAAGGCGGGTCTGGTGTTTTCCCACAGAAACAAACATATCTCCTAGGTGTTTCATCTTTAGTATAAGAATTTCGACACTTAGGACAGCACCATTCGATCTTACGAGGTCGTACTACAGCGATTGGTCCCGTATTTTCGATGTTTAACAAGCTGATGCTATCATTGGCCCACTTTTGAATACAGGAGAAGTGGAAGAAGGAATAACAGTGTCTACAATTCCAGATGGCATCAGCTCTCTTGATAGAACTAATGCATATCAAACAAGTGATAGATCGGCCGCTTAAAGTTTCTTCCAAAAGGTTTTTCGTTCTATTCAACATCTGAGCATCTCCACCACCCGTACAATACGTCTGCATGACCCCTTCCAGCACACTGGGGTCATAGCTTTCTTCATCTTCAGAAGATAAGTCAGGTTCCATCTCTTTCAAGTGTTTCTGCACATTTTGCTGCAACTTTGCAGCTGCATCACGATATTTTCGCGACATCTTAACTTCTTGTTTTGATATGTATCGTAAACGTTTAAATTATCTTATGAAACTTCCGTGGTTTCACTGCCATTATCACATGGTAATCCGATTTTAGTATACCGATAATAACTGAATAAGCATAAAGATAAAAAAATCAGACTAATTTTTCAATGAACACGAAACACAAATCGAACTTACGTGCGGTAAATTTGACAGCAGTGTTAGTCACTTTCGTGAACATATTGACAGTTAAATACAATGTCATCCATTGTCACCAGTTTTGTCTAGAGTACCCGCCACATAAGGTGGCAGTAGCCAAACTTGGAACTAAATTTGACGTTTCCGCCATTGCGTGTTATTTTGTATGAAAGGTAAATTTAGTATTACCAGCGTTGTGTTTTTTGCCCACTCTTTGTAATTTTTATGTTTGTTAAGGGTGATTATAATAAATTGATTTCTGGAGTTTCTTGTTAGTTCTTCTCCAAGGGTCTCCGCTGAACTTCTTCTTCTCAATCGTTACGCTCTTATCAGAGCGGTCGTGGTCTTCATGACGTGGCATCTTGAGCAGCCGAAATGGTTGGTGAACTAACCTCGGTAAAAATATGTAAAGACAATGCTCAATGCCATGTTTGAAATAGTTTTTTACATACATACATACACATCACGCCTGATTCCCTGTAGAGGGGTAGGCAGAGATCACGGATCCCCATTTGTCCCGATCCTGACAGACCACTTTCGCTTCATTGACATTCATACATTCTCTAATACACTCTCGGCGGTTATAGGTACTCCTAACGTCACCTTTTTTCAATATAGCGTCTATCTGACTGTTACATATATGTCTTATTAGGCCGGCCCCTACGTAACCGCCCTTCCACTTCACTCATATATATTCCTTTTGTCAATATATAGTTTTTTTAATTTGTACTTAGATCATAAAATAACTTTCAAAGAGAGCTTATGATAGGGCCTATTTTGAATAAAAATATTTTGACTTTTGACTTTGGTATATTAATTTGTTTTATTTGAGTTTATAGCTCTGCAACCAAAGATCGTTACAAATGAAACCTCAATATAATGTATCGAGCCGTATGGCACAGTGAGTGCTAGTTTTGGCGTGTTTACTGGCAACACTGGATTACGCGACTGTGGCGACGCCTCCAACTGCCACCTTATGTGGCGGGTACTCTATAATAAACGTATAAAACATTTTTATCCTTTCTACTGTAGAGATCCTGCCACATAAATTGGCAGTAGCCAAACTTGGAACTAAATTTGATGTTTCCGCCATTGCGTGTTATTTTGTATGAAAGGTAAATTTAGTATTACCAGCGTTGTGTTTTTTGCCCACTCTTTGTAATTTTTATGATTGTTAAGGGTGATTATAATAAATTGATTTCCGGAGTTTCTAGTTAGTTCTTCTCCAAGCTAGGGTCTCCGCTGATCTAACCTCGGTAAAAAATATGTAAAGACAATGCTCAGTGCCATGTTTGAAATAGTTTTTTAATTTATACTTAGATCATAAGATAACTTTCCAAGAGAGCTTGTGATATTTATAATTTTGAATATATTATGGCAGATGGAGGCGTCGCCGCAGTTGCATAATTCACTGTTGCCAGTAAACACGCCAAAACTAGCAATCACTGTGCCATACGGCTCAATACATTATAGGTTTCATTTGTAACGGTCAAAGGTGCTTTATTCTCCTTCTCTCTTTCACAAAATGAGTAAACCTTTGATATGATTTCTCTGGCAGCACTTCTGATAGTTTTCTCCTCCATTTTAAACGGTTTTACCACGAATAATGAATTAAATCGAATCAAGCACAAACAGTAAACAACAACAAAATAACACGCAATGGTGGAAACGACAAATTTAGTTCCAAGTTTGCCAACAATATCGTCACGAAAATCTGAGATGCAAGAGTGGCTAAGAAGCAAAAATCTTTATTTTGAGGATAGCTGGACAAAGCCACTTTTTACCGTTTACCACGTTAGGCGATAGGGATCATAATTATTGTTAAGGAAAAACTGGCACACTGCTCACTTTCTTTGTAATCTTTATGTTTGTTAATTATAAAAATAATAATCTTTATTGTTGTTATACTTAGATCATAAGATAACATTCAAAGAGAGCTTGTGATAGGGCCTATTTTAAATAAACATATTTTGACTTTGATATATTAATTTGTTTTATTTGAGTTTATAGCTCTGCAACCAAAGACCGTTACAAATGAAACCTATAATGTATCGAGCCGTATGGCACAGTGAGTGCTAGTTTTGGCGTGTTTACTGGTAACACTGAATTACGCGACTGTGGCGACGCCCCCAACTGCCAATTTATATGGCGGGATCTCTAGTATTATATTATCTGTGCTTTCTACATACATATATTCATGCCCCTACATCCCCAACGGGATAGCACCGAGACTATCGATCATGTTGCCATTTACAAGTACTAACTATTAAGTTTCCTCTCGAAGTTTTCCCTTACCGTACAATTGAGAATATACCGATTAGTAGTAAATTAATTTTTTTTAATATATTTATTTGATAAATAGAAGTATTGAGTATATATTATTATTTCTTAAAGCATTGCTGACATATTCTTCAGTAATATATTATTAAATTATCTATTACATTTACTACTACCATCTAGTTTACATTTTTAAAACTTTACCAATATGCATGCCTTGGCTTGCTCTAAAAATCTTTCTCTCCCTTTTAAACATATTATTGCATATTATATGAGAAGGTTAATGGGGTCAGTGAAGCAAGAGAGATTTGTTACAGGTGGCAATCGATAGTCTCTGGCTATCCTATTAAGGCCGTAGAGGTAATATATGATGTATGTGTGTAACATTAGATTTAATCAGAGACATCTGTCAATCAACTTATAGAACTAAATATGTAAACAAATAAAAGCCGAAACGAAAACAAATGAGTAACTAAATAAAAAGATAAAGATCCATTAATATATGATTAAATATTAGAAAGATTTAGAAATTAGTATTTGTCCAAATAAGTACTTGCATTTATTTGCAACACTTAGAAGTTTCTGGCTTTTTATTTAGTTAAATTCGTGTATATTGGTTTGGTGTCTAGTTAGATGATGATTCATCCCATATCATCTTTCGTGTGTCACAATACTTACAATATAAGTGTTATTATTGAATAAATGCTGATATTGTTGATGTCTCTTATTGCAACTATTGAGTTATAGGTATGGACGGAGTCAAGTTACGGAGGAACGAAGATTCGTAAGTGTGCACTAAACTATTGGTGTTCAACAAGTTTGTTATATTACGGAATATTAGCTTAAATAGTAATAATGCCTTCCATAGCTACTTACGTATTCTTCGACATAGAAACAACTGGACTTCCGTATAAAGAAAGGAACAGAACGAAAGCAACAGAAATGAGCTTTGTAGCCGTGCATACCAAAGATATCCTTCGAACTAAGTACGGAAACATACCTCCTGTAAGTAAATTGACCTTTGTACTGAATCCACAAAGAACTATTTGCCAGGAAGTCGAGAAATTGACTGGATTGACTAATCAGTTACTGAAGTATGCTCCAACGTTTAAAAAGAAGTTTAACAGTCTATATGTGTTCTTGGACGAGTTACCGAAGCCTGTTTGTCTGGTAGCTCATAACGGCAACTCATTTGACTTCAAGATCCTACTGGCAGAGTGTAATGATATTGAAGATGAATTACCTACTGATTTACTGTGTGTTGACTCGCTAATTGGGTTTCGTAGACTGCTAAAAGGTAATGTGATTGGCTATCGTGTATTATCAAAGGAAAACGACAGTGAATCGGATGAATTAATAAGTAGTGATGAGAGTTATGATAGTGATAACTCAGAGCGTGAAGAAGTGATGGAAAAAGTGATCCATGATGTATTTAAGACAGAACGCGTTGAAACAAATGGGTTTAAACTGCAAGATGTTTATAAAAGGCTGTTGAATAAGGACATAGATAATGCTCATCGTGCCGAAAATGACTGTTTGGCACTTCTGGAGTGTGTGGTGGCACTAAAAAAGGAGTTTTTACCATGGTCTAATGAAGCTTGTAAGTTGCTCACTGAAGTTAAACCTTTGCGATAAGGCAATGTATATAATATTAGTGTGTAGGAATGTTATAATTGATAAATCATGTTATATTTACACAATTTTTTTAAATAGAATAATAATATTTTTACTATGTTCTCAAATCTGATTATCATGGTTTGTAATCTCTATTGAAGACTGCAAAAATTTTATTAGAATTGTAATCAATGTAAAAAAAATTTTATATTACTTTGGTCTTATAGTTTCCCTTAGAAATGCCTGTCAAGAAGTTCTTAAGTAATTGCTCATTGTTTGTAATCTTACAATAACTATTATAAAGTTTAGATATATGTTGACTAGAACTTTTAGTACTTTCCAAAGAGCTATTTCTGTTGGCATAAATTTTTGTGTTTTTGTCTCTATTTTTGTCAATATAATCATGATGTCTATTAGTTAATGTTTTTTATATTAGTTATATTAATAATAGTGAGCGATAGTTTGTGTTATTTAAAATCAAAGTTAGGAAAGTATTTATGTTGTCATTATGCTCAAATTAAATAATATTGTCATGTATACTAAAAGATAAGTGTATTTTATTATATTATTTTCTATTATGTTCTGATTTGGTTTATACTTATATGTAGAATAAAACCAGATGGCTTCTCCCTGGCATGTTCTAAGAGATTATTAAGGAATATGGATCTATATATTGAATAGTTATGTCTAATAGGTTAGCTACCTCAAGTATTGCCAACTTAACTGGCTAAATGTGTTTGAAGATAATCACATTTAATATTTTGTTCCATTCTCCCTTTTACTAGTTTCGTTAATTCAATACTTATTTGTCAGAAACTGTCATGTTCATTAAAATAGATTATGTAATGTTGCGTATTATGTTTACATGTTATACTTGTATTTGTACAACTGTGTTCTTTATTTGCATTGCTATACAAACAAAAGCATGTTTATATGGACTATCTACTGATATTGATTATTAGAATAAGATATATACTATTTTAAAGTAATGTAGGTTAACTATTATGTGCCTTTTTTTGATAATAAATGCGTTTAAACTCATATAATGTGTTTTTCTTTACTTAATTTTAGTATTTCTATTCGAAAAGAGATGTCGCTAGTATATTTAAATCATTATATTAGTATGGCACAATTAAAACCCGCAGGTATCATACTTACAATTTACATTGTGTATGAAAAAACAAACGCATTCACGACCATTAACCCTTGCGGGGTAGTCAGAGGTTCAGGTGTCCATCTCCGCAATTACGAAGGTAGTCATTCTATGGCCACTTTAAACCCACGTGTTAACCAGATAGTTAGTACTCAATGTGACAGGTGGTCCGCCATGTCGCCATTTACAAGCACTAACTATTATCTGTTCGGGGAACAGGTAGGTTTTCTCGCGATGTTTTCCCTCACCGTATACCTAATTCGATGCATTTCGTAAATGCGTTTTTATTACGAAAATGTACATAAAAATTCATTTCCATTAGTACATGCTCAAGCGGGATTTGAACCCTGTGCCCACTGATACAGAGCCAAGTCCCAAACAACTGAGCTACGTCGAATTTTAATGAAAAAACATTAACTACCGAAACCACCAAGTTAATTGACAGATCAACTATGTAATGGGGGTTTCAATAGATATTAGTTCTGGGGTACGCTAGCGTAATAGACACAATGGGAAATAGTTTGATAGAGGGATTTTCTAACTGGAATATCTCTCACGTCTTTCTCCTATAAGATTACTAGCGACCCGCTCCGGCTTCGCACTTCTGGCTATTTAATGGATGTTATTATACATATAAACCTTCCTCTTGAATCACTCTATCTATTAAAAAAAACCGCATCAAAATCCGTTGCGTAGTTTCAAAGATTTAAGCATACAAAGGGACATAGGGACAGAAAAAGCGACTTTGTTTTATACTATGTAGTGATTTTTTGTATCTATAGATGTAGATATATAACAGTCACGTTTTTTGTCCCTTTTGAGATAAACAGAATCTTGGAGACATAATATTTCCTTACTTCATTTATTAGTAATCTATTGGAAGGTAATGTTTGCAATGGCATTAATATGGCTAATAAATTTTTTTAGCTGGCATAAGGAAAACAAACACAATTTAATTAATTAGAAAAGTTTATTTATATTTTTTCACATTTTTACACAAATATTAAATACACTATGTTAGATTGCATTGCAGTAAGAAAAAAAAGATATTTTCTACAAAACCGTAGAATAAACAAGAAAAACCTGATACATGCATTATTAATATTGAATTGGTAACAATTTTTATTAGTCACTTTTCTGACTACCCTGCAACGGATTACAGGCATGCTGTATATCTCAGGTTATGCATATATGGTAACGTTATTAAAAAAGTATTAATGGCACATAAAACAAGCTTTTATACTAAATTAAGAGATTTCGAACCAGCCTTAATAGTAAACTATAAAATATGTACATAATAGAAAAAAAGTTTATACCAAGCAAAAGGGGGTAATATGTCCCTACTATAATGTCCCACTAGTGGGTATTTGAGGGATTATCTCTTTTAATGACCCACTACTATTATACATATAAAAAATATATATGTATGGAATTACCGAGATTGTGGATCACTAGTTTTACTATAGTTTTAATATTACATAAGTTGTTTTTAAAATGTCTATAAAGTAGGTAAGTATATAGAAAAGTGAATATTACTAATATAGAATTATATTATCTGTGCTATGGGTAACTATATAGTTAGTTAAAATTACACTTGATTTTATTTATATTTCTTTTCCATATATATGATCATGTAAGTACTAACGAAAATAATAAGAAATATTTACCTAATAATGCTACAATAGGGAAAAAATAAACCAGACTCTACCAAATCGATGTTTTAATACAATTCATGGATAAATTTATCTTCATCAGGAATCTTCCTCTTTAAAAATTTAAGAAATATTATATGATGTAGCATCTATGCTTTTACTTACAAAATTTAATAAATTCTATTTCATCCTCTGAAAATACATTTAATATTCGGCAAGAGTCCCGCTAAACTATCACCCGAGCATACATACATAAAAATACATAAATGAATACAAATTTACACAAAACTAGAACTTAACGGTTAAAATTCAAAATTACGGGTAGTTTTAACGTACCCTCGTATTAACGTCACTTGGTTTCTTATTTTTGCTTGTCAAATTGAACCAGCCTGCTTTTTTATTTTTGTCCTTAGGCATGGAAATAGATCTGTTCAGGCGTTCCTTATCGTAGTTTATGACTTCGTTGGATTGGGTCTTTTTGCGCGGACGAAGGGTGGAGCTGTGTACGTCGTTCTCTTTGCCTCTTACCTGAAAATAAATAAATAAATTTATTTTATATGGTATATACATGCTTGCAAAAGGAATTAAAGTAAGGAAGGGAAAAAGATACAGTTTTAAACAATGGGGTAAACAAAATCTAGAGTAAAATATGTTCTTGTTTACTTTTAGCATTATTATTGGGTTGTAATTTATAAGGTAAGGTATAATGGTAAGGTTCCACCATCACTCAATAGTTTTTGATTGACCATTAGTCCCTTAGTTGTCTGCTACGACATGCATGGAACAAAGTCAGTTTGGTGGCATTTTATTTACGTCTTAGTTTAGCAACGTAAAACAATGTCACAAATTCACTAAAGAAATATCTATATTTCTCTGTCATTCTTATCACATTTTGAGGAATAAAAAGGTAAATATTCATATGTGTAGATTACAATACCTTAACCTACCTTATAAAGCGACGTATTCGAAGACGTCAGCCGGGTGTTCTGCGGCCGTTTGTTCAACGTCGTCTGGCTATACGACTTGTTCTGCAGCCTGTCTTGAGAAGGCCTGGGGGTGCGTCTCTTCTGGTTGTAGTAAACGTCGTTCTCTACCAGTTTAGGGGTCCAAGGTGCGAAGAGTGAGAAGCTTTTGTGCGTGGTGCGTACTTGTAGGTTGGAGGAGTTGACAGAGGAAACGTCGTCCCGGGAGCGGTTGTGAGACATCGTGCCGGGGTCCGGAATGTCGCCCACTGGAAAAGGAGATAAATATGAATTTAGGTTTTCTCGAGGTGTGGAGCCGGCTCATTAAGACATATTACAATTAGATAAACGACATATTGTAAAAGAGTGATGTTAAAAGTACCTATAACAGTAGTGTATATGAGGCGGTTTTTGAGTGTCAATGAAGCGAAAGTGATTTTTCAGGATCAGGACAGATGGGGATCCGTGATCTCCCTATTATAGATTCCGCCCCTCTACAGGTAATCGGACGTGATGTGTATGTATGTTTTCTAGAGAACTTCGAATCGTGATTGTATTACACCAAGTAGCAAAGTCACCTTTGGGATACACCAAGAAGATAGAATGCATTTTTCTATTTACGTACATACATATCATATCCGGTTCCCTATAGAGTGGCAGGTAGAGACCATGGATCCCCATTTTTCTCGATTCTAACATACCACTTAGACATCCATACACACACACGTCTTAGACGAAAAAAATGAGTTTAGTATTTATGCACATCCTTAACTACAGAATCAAATAAACAAACACATCACACCTGGGGCCTTAGTCCACTAATGCTTTTCGCAAAATAACAGTTCAATATTAAATCAGTAATAGTGTGAAGTTGGTAGTTAAATTTGACTCTTTTGCCGATTTCAATGGTGAAATTTGACACTTTTGGTCATCCACTACCAACTTCACACTATTACTGATCTGATATTGAACTGCATTTGTGCCAAAACGCATTAGTAGACTAAGGTCCCTGATTCCCTGTTGATAGAAAGGCAGAGATCACAGTCTCGAGGCAGAGATCACATTCTGACAATCCACTTTCTTATCAAATATAGAGTAGAATGAGTCATTGTTCTTTCTCACCAGTAGTGGCGTGTAGGAAGACCACGCTCTTCTGCGAGGGATGGCTGGATTCTCCCTCCGTGCTGCTTTCGCCGGAGTTAGTTAGCGGCGTGTGGCGTCTGTACCTGGTGTCAATTAATATACTCGGTTAGAACAGATCATTATTAAAAGCTAATTTGTACTAATGTAACGTCCGCAGAATAAGCAGATATATACTAACGTTACGTCCCCAGCGGGATAGGCATAGACTATTGATCGCTACAAGGAACGGTTTGTTCTAACAAGCTGGTTTTAACAAATGATCATTCAGTAATGACCACGCTCAATATTGCTTAATGAAGCGAAAGAAAGGCGATATTTCAACGCGCCAATGGTTCTTTCCTGCGTTGATTTTGGAGAAGTAAAATATTATGAAGAAACTAACTATCCTTTCAAATAAGTAGTAGTCGATGCTTTTTAAGGAATGACTTTGGAAACATGAGCTTTGGTGATCAAACAAAGGCTTTCGCCTAATGCTGGAAGCCATTAAAGCAAGTCTGTATATGTCGTATTTTATATGAATCTTTAACGACTTTTCCACCATACTTAAATATGTTAAGAATTAGATAATAAAATCAATCACTTACTTGCCATCCCTTAACTCCTGTCGACTCCCTTTCACGTCTTGCCGACTACCCCTGACATCCTGCCTACTGTTTCTAACATCCTGTCTACTACCCCTGACATCCTGGCGACTACTCCTGACATCTTGCCTGCTATTCCTGACGTCTGACCTGCTATTCCTCATGTCAGACGGACTTCTATCTTCTCTCAAGTCAACTTTACTCTCATATCGTCTAACGTCGCTTTTACTAGATTTGAGATTGTTCTGAATTCTTCTCTTATCTTGTGGGATGGGGGGTTTTAAGGTCATCCTGCCGAAATGGCTGTCGGTTTCCGAGTTGCTGTGGATCTCGTTGATGTTGTGAAGGTTTCTGCGGTATTTCGACCGTTCTATGGTTTGCAGGTTGGAGAGGGAAGAACTCTTGAACTTTGGGACCCTGTCTGGTTCGTCATAGCTAGAGTTAGACTCCATTTTTCTCAAAGGGGTGTGTCTGTGGCCCTTTTTAGGTTCGGCGCTGTCTGACTCGGGGTCTGTGTCGCCGAAGAAGCGAAGGTTCTTGGCTGGGGAGTTACCGGATTTTGGTTTGGGTTTGCGGGTCAGAGTTTCGTCGCTAAGGTTTCCTGGCTCTTTTTCAACCTGAAATTTATAAGAAAATATATTTTCAAAATTACATGTAAGTATTAGCACGCATGGGGAACGATAAGGCAGGTATAGCGTTCATTTTTGCTTTATTATTATAACACGATAATTTATCCTTGTTCTATTCATGTAAGAGTTGACTAGACACTAGATATTATATCTATGAAGCTACTAACCAATCGCCAATATTCCAAATAAATTTATCGTCCTAGTTCTATCCCCTCAAAAGGGGTTAAAAGACAAAATGGTGTCTATGTATGTAATTGTCTTCTTTTACAGCAAATATCCCTTTACAGGTGGCGATCAATGGCCTTTGCTTATCCCGTTAGGGACGTAGAGGCGTGAATATCTTTATTTCTGTATCCCAATTCAAAACAAAAAACCATAGAATAACTACAATATATAACCCAATCCACTTTTCTAAACCGTCATCGGTTCGGGATTCGGGATCGAACAGGGTTCTAAGTTTTGTAATTTCCTGTTTATACCTCAGATCTGTTACTGACTTAAATGAATAGTTTTTAAGCTTTTTTTTACGTGATTACCATGTTTTGTTAGGGCCGACTTAACCCTAAGAGTTGTATGGCTAAATACAGATTAAAAAAAAACCCAATCCACCAGTAGGTACATTACCCACCAACCTTGACTGTACATCACTATATCCCCACGGAGTCTTACCTTGGCATTCTTCCCCCGTTTCCTGGTGAGTCTGTCCAGAGACTTGAACCAGTTGCCGGCTGACGTTGGTGGGGTGGTGGCGGCGCGGCGTGGTGGTGGGGACGGAGTGGGGCTTGGGGTGGCTAAGCGACGTCGTTCACGGTACCGCTGGGCCTGTAAAGGTTAAAGTTAGGTAAGTGTATGAATGTATCAAGGTGGGTTTATGTGCAGGGATAGGAGGGTAGTTTTGGATTGTAATATAGCGGCGTTTTAGATGTTTTAAGTTTGAGTGTCTACTTTATGGGGCTTGAGTGTAAATATTTATATATTTTATTAATTATGTGAGACCGGGTCAAATCACGATAAATTTATAAAGATATGTGAGACCACGGCCTATGCAACTGGGTCGAAACGTCGGGCAAAATAAAGGTAATCACATATCTTTATAAATTTATCGTGATTTGACCCGGTCTCACATAATTAATAAAATGAGTATAAATCGCGAGTGTTTAAAAATAACTAAAAATAAATATTTATATAATATATAGATTTCTTTCTCACTTCCCTTCGTCACTATGAAGTGTTGTGGATGACTAAAATATTAGGACTAAGTAACATATCTGGGCAATGTTTCTTGGTCAATATAAATTACATTTGCTTTAACTTCAACGATCAAGCATTGGTGATCAATGTTCCATATCTAAGGTATAACTATCACTGTTATTGTGTTAATCAAATAAAAAAAATTAACATGAGTAGCTATGTAGCTAAAAACGCACCTAATGAAACTGAACTGAAAATCAAACCCGAGACCTTTTACTTAATCGTGAAGCCAAATAGTCAAAGCAACAGTGCATAGCCAGTCTTTAACCTTTGCCCTATTCAGTAAACCATATGTTCTCTGACCTCACTTATACCATATTTGACTATAAATGATTACTGAGAATTGGTCATATACTACCTACTGTTCCATATGATTATTTGTTGCGAAATAAATTCGGACTGTCTTAGTGCAAATACTGTCTTCATAACATACGCTTCACGCCTTTTTATTGTGGTTGAGTAGTCAGAGGCTTGAATGCCCATCTTCGAAATTTCGAGTTGGCTTTCTAAACACGTCCCAGTGATACTCGTGATACATTAAATATGTGTGATTTTAATAGTTTTCTCGTCTCCAACACTGTCGCCATTTTAATGCGATGACGTCACAAATTCAATGACCTTTTAAGGAGGTTGATAAAGTCCTTTCGTCAGTAAAAAGGCGAAGTATTAAAATTAGCATTATCGTACAAATCACTATAATTTTCTCTTTAAGTGCTTGGTTAAAGATTGTGGTATAAATATGTGTTAATGGGACTAACTTCGATTGTAATCAGTTAGTATACAGGCGAAAGGCCGGTACGTTATCCCTTGCTATCTGGGACTTAACAAGAATGCTAACTAGCTGCCGTTCTTCCCAGTATGCCTTAGGCGGTGACTAAAGGTCTCAGAGTCGATGGAATCTATGCGGCGACGGGCTAGCCACATGGTCTTTACCTACCTATGTTATTACAATCTCAATATTCATGCTAAAAATGGGCTAGAAGATATTTTCATGTTCCCCCAGTTCTGTTGACCCCAAAGGAGATATACACAGACCTAGTCTAGTAGTTAAAATTGGATTATAGTCCACCGGGTACCGATCCTATAAACGCTAGGAAACGATGTATCTATCAACCCAATCCATCGAAGGTCGTTACAATACCCATGAAGAAATAGCTTACTAGTCCATCGCAAAACTTAAGTAACAACTAAAATCCTAATTCAAACATAGTAAGATAATAATAACAATTATTCTAAGTAAAGGTGAATTGTAAAATCTCTCATGAAAGACCGTTATTCTGCCTCTACCCATTACGAAATGCGTCGTGAATGCTAAGTTGACCGTTTGAAACTTATGCGCAACTTAGAACTTCGATTCTGCTATACCATGCTAGTCTGGGACGTAAATTGAATGGTAACTAGCTGCCGTTCTTACTGACATGTCGTGGGAGGCAACTAAGGGATAAGAGGTAGCATCCTGTCATCAATGTTTTATATGATATCACAACACTAAACATGCTTAAAGTGACAAAGGATACACATTAATAATAATATTTGGCACATGATTACATCGTGAGGAAACCTGCCTATATACGACGATAATCACGCTGCGTGCTGCCTATCTAGTGAAACGCGGGCTTCGAGTGACCCATACCTAACATACCTTTGAAGTTTCGGAGATATGCACTCAAGCCTCAGACTACCTCGCCACAATAAAAAGGTGTGTATACACAAGTTGTGAAGCGTATGTTTTATGTTTATGTATTACACTAATTGAAATTTGGTAAATTCTATTTAGACTTGAGTTAAGGGTATTCAACGTGTATTTAAGAAATATATTATTCTTATTATACATAGATAAATAAATATATAGCCATCAAACAGCCTGAATATAAATCTCAAAGATGGCCTTACTCGGATATATTATATACATGGATTATACATACATACAGATCACGCCTGATTCCCTGTAGTGGTAGCACGGATCCCTATCTGCCCCGATCCGACGGTTATAGGTACTTCAAATGTCACCCTTTTTCAATATGGCGTCTATCTGACTTTTATATTTCTTATTAGGCCGGCCTAATTTATCCATATAATGATTATATGTTATACTAGTGACCCGCTCCGGCTTTGCACGGATGTAAAATATATAGCCTATTCCACTATTTAATGGCTGTTATTATACATATAAACCTTCCTCTTGAATCACTCTATCTATTAAAAAAAACCGCATCAAAATCCGTTGCGTAGTTTCAAAGATTAAAGCATACAAAGGGACATAAGGACAAAGAAAGCGACTTTGTTTTATACTATGTAGTGATGTGGATTATATGGATATACGTCGCTATAGTATTTAATTCGGTTAGTAGAATCGAAGTAGATTTAATATTGAGCAAAGTTGCCTACAGGGCTTTAGTTACTTTCACTAGCAGAACAGGTTGCTTAGGACCCGAGAATCGAACTTGTTGAATCATAGTGCTATTAAATGTGGGATAATTTGCTGTTATTGACAGCTATTAATGTGATGTTTGTGTACTGATGAAGATTCATACTCAAGGTAGGGTAAGCTAAAGCGGTTTTAGTCAAGCATATGTAAATTCATAATCTTTTTATGTTATAAGTTAGTTGTATAGAAATTCAATAATCCAAGTGTTGTTGAATATATTATGGAATAGAGAATTTTAACCCCAAAGTTTCTGGCTTTAATGCGATTATCAAATTAGGGATATTAGGGAAATCTAAATGTTGAGTATGTATGTATAATGGTTGTGCAGTGAAAAGTATATTTGATGTGGTTTACTAATTTGTCAAATCCGTAACTAATCAGTTAAAACCACAAACCAAATATAAAGAGGACCCGGCGTAAGGAGCGGTCCCCGTTACGCGGTGTGGAGTACAAATGGCGTGTTTTAATTGGTGCGGAGTCTAAAAATGTGTAGTAGAAAGAATATACCTAATTTGATTGGCCAATGCCGTGTTTTAATTGGTTGTAATATCTCCCCTCTATTTCGCGTACCTCGTTTCACCCCGCGTAATGCCACGCTAGTTTCCATACAAATATTGCGTAAGGCCCACTCCTCTTATTAACTACTCACTGTTTAAAACTCAAAATCAAACACCATGTTTCTACCTCATAAAGTGCACTTACCAAAGCGGGTGAATCCAGAGGCTCGGCAGTCCTGGATCTGATCATCCTGGGGGTCTCCCTGCGATACTCCGAGTCCGAGTTCCTGGGACTACGATGGTCGCTCTCGCGGTCCGAAGAACCGTATCTGGGAAAATAAGTAGTTTAAACATCCATATACTCGTTTTAATACATTGCTTTCAATTGTAAGTTAACATACATACATTAACATCTTTTAATAAATTTTGGAAAGGAGTGTTACATTATTATTTAAGTACTACATATGTTTATATATGTAATGAATTACTACCTTCGCAATTGCGGAGATGGACACCTGAACCTCTGACTACCCCGCAAGGGTTAATGGTCCTGAATGCGTTTGTTTTTGTTTTGTTTTTTTTTTGTTATAATGTTAATAAAGTTTTCAATTTTACATAGCCAAGCACAATTTCTACATTAAACATAACATTGGGGGTTTCATCCTAAAGTAAGCCAAATTGTCATCAGTAATCATATTTATCAACTGAATAAGTAATATATTGGTAATAATATTTTGGTGTGTACAACTGACTACCATTTACTATAACAATCTGCTGAAAATTTTCAATTCTTTAACCAGTCTTTCATAGTTTTAAGAGATTCGCGCTTTATATTCATGATTAATAATTAAGGGGACCATCACTACTGCAACGTAGCCGAAACGTCGGGTTAATAAAGGTAATTTTATTATATATAAACTTACGCGATAAGTCCCGTTAATCATCAGTCTTTCACAGTCATATTGATCATTTAAGTTCTACTAAAACTAGGCATATAGATTTGTAAATATACGTACCTCCTTCTCTCCACAAACCGTTCCTCCCGGTAGGTCCTCTCCTTGACTCTTCTTTCTTCTTGATGACGCGTGTAGTCATCTTCTCTGTACTTCTCCGGGTCACTTTCTTGCTCTGAGCTTCTGTACCTGTGATGGAAGATTATAGGGTTGACTACAATTATGGTCTAGGACCTTAATAGAATACTAACTAACTGCTGATTAGTGACTCGAATATCGCAATCATCACAACCGATGTTATCATAAAAGTGAGAGGAGTTGTCTATCTATTTACTACAAACGGGTAAAAATACATTAATATGTATGTATATGCATGAAATGCTAGTATATTTCGTTCATTACGCCTGATTCCCTGTAGAGCTACTCATACACACTCGGCGGTTATAGGTACTTCTAATATTGCTTGTTTATTAGACACTATCATGATCACTCATACATTTTTAATACGATCTTAAATACGTCATTAGTCTTCGACTGCCGCTAGATCTTATTAGCAAAATGCGTATCTATAACCTCACCTATCCCCGTCCTCGCGGTTGCTAGCCGTTCGCTCGTCATCCGTGGGCTGGGGGTCTCTGTACCTCCTGTAACCGGGTTCGGGCTCTGGGCTCTTGAGCACCCGGGTTCGATTCTTGTGCGGGTCCTTCTCTTTCTTGCTCTTCTTGGAAGAGTCACGGGAGAATAGCTGTTTCATCTAGAAGGAAGAAGAAGGTGAAAATTGTGAGATAGAATCAAAAAGCGGAAGTTGGGGTCAGATAGGGTTTAGATATAAAGCCGTAGGAATATTTTAAAAGGTTTGAAAGCAAGAATATACATAGACTGATGTTACTCCGGAAAAAAACGGATAAAGAGAAAATAAATATCACGTAAATTTGGTTGGAAGCTTAATAGATAATATAAGTAATTAGTGATAAGTTGTCAAAACGTCGTCTAATAAGAACTAAACAATATCATATATAGTCTTGCTTTGGGATGTAATAATAATAATAATATTTGGACATTATTACACAAATTGAACTAGCCCCTTGGTAAGTACATTTAAGACTTGTGTTAAGGGTACTAGTCAACGTCTATTTAAGAATTGCATACATATTATATATAGATAAATACATATGTAGCATATATAATCAACGACCAGACTGGAAAGCAGAAGAAAAGCGTAGTTCTTAACTCTGCCTCCACCGGGAATCGAACCCGGGACCTCACGATTAGCGTTCAGGTGTCTAACCGATCGCGCCACGGAGGTCGTCAAATGATGTAAAGTGTATTTGAACGAATTTCTATGTAAGTAGCAGAAGTTATTTACCATATTTCACTGGGCAATGTTCATGCGTCCTTCAACAGTAGAACTATTTACAAAACGTGCAAAACTATGTCACAAGTAGACTTTGAAAACACATCCTTTGGCCAAGAACTGACCAAGAATAATAACCGATCTTGCTAAATACAGCCATCATAGACATGTTAATGCTTATGCAAATCAATACCGAATCGGCAAGGTTATTTACCAAAACTTTATTTAACTATCATCATTATAACAAATATCAGAGGATTTTGAAATAGCCTACACGTTTTATGATATATGGATGGGTGTATAATATCTGATAGATTGAACAGGAGGTCAGGACAAGAGACATTATATATTGTCACGTCTAGCCTAGTAATGGACTATTATGTATCTGTTTTCAATAACATCCATCGATCAACATAATAACAGAGGTCCTATTTTTTAGTAATATATACATCACGCCTGATTCCCTGTAGAGGGGTAGGCAGAGATCACGGATCCCCATTTGCCCCGATCCTGATAGATCACTTTCGCTTCACTGACACTCATACATCTTCTCATACACACTCGGCGGTTATAGGTAATCCTAACGTCACAATTTTCAATATAGCCTCTATCTTACTGTTATATCGCTCATTTGGTGCAACAACGTCGTAATTACATTTTTTTGTAAATTAAAGTTATTATGTCATTATGTTCGAAAAGTCTATTTACACCCGGAGAAACATCGACCGAAATGTTTTTTGGGGGATTTGCCGCGAGACGGCGCGAGTACATCGTATCGTATCGTATCGTATGCATCGTATACAAATCTTTAATCGGCTCTCCTTTAAAAATTGTAAAAGTGTATTACGCCATTGTTGCACCAAATGAGCGATATGTCTTATTTGGTAATCTCTGACTAAATTTAGAAAAAAGGAACTGATAATTTTTCTAGTCTCATGCCTGCCATAATAAAGTTTATTCTTTAAATTTAGCAACTTATACGTTTTTCCAAACAAACTAAATTTGATAGAAGATTTTCTATTCAATTATGGTTTTTCTGCCTATGAGTTTGGTTATAGTCGGAGTATCTAGTATTTTTTAGACCTTTTTTCTATCTGGTCTAAAATTACACTAACCAATCTAGCCAGTCAACTTTAACACAGCCATATCTACCTTCTTTCGTATCACATTTTAATAGATGTGCCTAGTGGGCGATAAATGGCACCAAATGACTAACAGGTCGACCCATAAGTTGATGTTATCTAAGGCGTGGGTGCTTTGCAATTTCGGACTCTGCTGAGAAGGTGTCTGCTGCCCAAAATATGACTTTATTGGTCATGTCGAAGGCTCCTTGGGTTGACATTGACGTAAGGACCTTGACATGGTTTGAGCTTTGTTTTTAAATGCACCACCTCATGTTGGTTTCACTTTTGGAGATATGAGGGTACTTGTTGGTTTTAGTAATTTCGGTGAAGTGAAGTTGGGTTTAAGAATCTGTTTAATAGTTACGTATGAATAAATATCATGATTGTAATATATTTAGTTCTAATAGGAGGCTTGAAACAGGCTGTTAGATGTGTGTGCATGTGGGTAGCACGTGATATTCTACCTGCATACCTGACCGGGTGATAACATTTAAGAAACCTATTAACTTTATTCCGCCAAATAAGTAATAGGTGAGCAAAATAAGTAAGTAATAAGTGTAATATAGTTTAGTTCTTTAAACAGAGTAAAGTTATTATTTAAAATCTTGGTGCCTATCTAGTAGAGTATGGGGAGCCAATGACAACGTGTCAATGGTCACCCAAACGTCTGACTATCATCACATAATTAAAATACGTGTAATATAAAATAAATACTACGGTGAGGGAAAACATCCGGAGGAAACCTACCTGTTCCCCGAACAGGTAAATAGTGCTTGTAAATGGCGACATGGCTTACCACCTGTCACGTTGAGTACTGACTATCTGATTAACACGTGGGTTCGAGGTGGCCATAGAATTACTACCTTCGCAATTGCGGTGATGGACACCTGAACCTCTGACAACCCCGCAAGGGTTAATGGTCGTGAACGCGTGTGTCTTTGTCTTTTTTAAATATAAATCAAACCATACCTTTTCCAATCCAGACAGCTTCTTCGCTTTGGGAGGTTTCCCATTCACCTTCTCGACATTCGGTATCGTTTTAACCTTCTCCGGATCGTAAGGGGATCCGTCATCGGCACTCCTCTCTCTGGGCAAGTCCCTGTTCTCAAACCTAGTTATAAACTCCCCATTAGTATAAATTTGTTCACTAGGGTAATTGTCTTCTGCATGTTGTCTTTCATTGTCTAAGAACCGAGACGTTTGTTTCACGTCATTATCGCTGTATTTCCTCCCGAAACGGGGTCTGCTGATCTCTCCATTGGAATCCTTGCGAAAATCGTGCTCAATCCCGGAATCGACTAAGCGATTATCGATCTCGTATCGCCGTGGAGTGTGACTGTAGTAGTCGCGACTGTCTCCTGAATCGATACGGCGAACGCTTTTCGATTTTCGTAAAGAGTTGTGGTATGTGTCTGAATTTTTAGGGTCGTATCTGGCGTTGGCATAGTAATCTTCCCTGTCTTGTGCTATTTCAGGGTTGGAAGCATAGTAGCCCTTTCTATTGCCGTATGGGTCTTTTTTATGTCTGCTCGTGTGCACGTCTTGACTAGATACCACGTTCTTATTTTTCACCTTATACTTCTTTTCTGTGTATTCCACTGGGGTGAGGACACGTTTCCCTGTATTGAATTCTAGACTAGGCGGTTCATATTCAGGCTCAGGTGGAAAACTTTTAGATTCAGTCGGAAAATCGTCCTGGTAGTTATCCAGATAATCACGGCGATCCATTTTATCAAACGTTCTTGATTCACTATTATATCTCTTGTAATCAGGATCGTACTTATTATAGTTATCCGTATAACTACTTTCAGTAAAGCCGTCCCTTTCAAGAGTGTGTCTGTAGTATTTTGCAGTTTCGTTGACGTATTTTTCAGTGGCCTGCAACCTTTTGTTGGCCTCGTATATGGGATCGTTCTCAGCCATGAATTTGGCCATGGTTTCTCCCTCCATCCTGTCTCGGTCGTAGCGTCTAGCATCTAGTCTAGATTCCAACAGCTGTCGTCTGTGACTGAGGTCATTCAAAATGGGCTCTCCTTTCATATCAGTTTCGTCAATTGACCTTCGCTTAGTGTCCATGCCATCTGCGATACCACGGTATGTAGAATCGAAGAATTCCTTTGAGTAGGTGGTGGTTTTGGTCGGGTATTCGTTAGCATAAGTTGGCTCATAATCATCAAAACTCAGTAGCTTGTATTCTCTGTAGCTAGGTTTTACGGGAGGGTCAGGTATTTGGTGTTCTTCGAAAGTATTGTCAGCTCCATTGGATTTATAATTGTAATTATACTTAGGACTGTTGGAATACTTTTGTCTATCATCATAACCCAAACCCTCGTCTTCGTCAGACATATTGTAACGTTCCCGAGATGGTGAATAAGTTTTGTGAACAGTTTGTTTGTTGAGACCTTTAGAGCCGTCATTTTGATCTCTGACCACTTGAGCGTATACCACGCCTTTATCGGTCATTTTGTTCACGGGTGAAGGGATTCGATCTGGGCTCATAGTTCTAGCAAATAGATTAGGATCGGGACTCGGAGAGGGTTTGATGTAAGAAAACGGCTGGTTAACATTTGTCCCATTAGTTGGCGAAATAATATGAGATTTCGGAGGCGGGGAGGCTGAGTCCTCTTTCAGTTTCCTCACAATGTGGTCGACGGTTCGGCCCCGAGTGAGCGGAGGTTTCTCCGGCGGTAACTGGCTGCTGTGAATCATTTCTTTGCTCCCATATATGTTGTCCTTGATCTTTCTGATTTGGTCCTTTATTTTATCTCTAAAATCGCCTGTGGGTGTCTTGGCGTGGTCTATTTCGTCCACTAGAAGAGTTTTCTTAACCTCGGTCTTTCGTTTCGGTGTTTCTGTGATTGATGGCGAATAGTCAGCCTCTGCTGACTTACCCCTCTTCGCTCTAGTCGGTGGCTTCGGATCTTTATCCGGGCTCTTGTACCTTGGCGGTTTCTCTATAGGATTCACCTTATTTTCGAAATTGGACTTCAAAGACTCTACTTTCTCATTACCTTTCAGATTGTTTTGCTTAACATATTCATCTAAAGGTGAGGTCTTTTTGAAATAGTCGTCTCTTGGTGAGCTTTCAATGATAGGAGATAGTTGAGTCTTTTTGTTCCTTAGGGATTTCAGGAATTCTTCCGTCTCACTTCCTGATCTTTTCCTAATTACTTTCGGCTGAGAATTGAGCGTGGTATTAGACTTGAGATCAGACACATCACTCTTGCTTCTCTTGACTGGGGCTGTGGGTTTAGTCTTCACCACCACTGGCGCTGTGCCGTTGTCACCTTTACCTTTTTGGGCTTTCCTGAACAGAGTGGAAAGGGAAGTTCTCTTTCTCTTGCCCGTCACATCACTGCTAGATCTTCCTAAGGGCTTTTTTTCTACAGACTCTGGTTCCTCAGATCTTCTTTCTTGATGCTCCCTGAACTTCCGTCTGTGGGGTAGGGAGAAGAACTTTTCTGGAGGGTGATCAGTGGTGCATTTCACCCCTTTCGTTTGCGCGATGACCTTATTGGCTTCGTCTATTAATTCCTGCTCGGACAAATGGGTGAATGGTTCCTTTCGTATCGGAGGTCGTTCTGATGATCCACTTCGGCTTTCCCTCGGCTTACCTGTAAACATATCAATATTTTAATCCTTTGTCGAATGCCTTTAGTATTGGATTGTCATATTTATCTGTCTTAGATTCGTTCATGCGATTCTGACTCAGGTTGAATTAAAAATAGACTTATATTACATATGTAGATTTTGTTTCTAAGACAGATAATGATGACTTGTCATTAATAGTTAGACTACAATAGCGTTGACGAACGTTAGAAATTATTTTACTTTTAAAAATGACGATGATGAGTTGTTAAAAAAAAATATACGTAGTTAAAGTTAGGACATGATGATTAGACATTATTATGATAGCATATTACATACATACATAGACAAAAAAACGATTAGCAACAGACATAAACTGTAAACTTAAATCAACATTTATGTTAAAGAATTATTTAAATTTTTGGAGACAAGTACCTAAACCTTTATCTAATAGACACGATTTACCCTGACAAATAAATTCCCTGATATATGCCTAGTCTAAAGGGAAACTATCCTGACGTATATGCATATAAAAACCATTCACTCATTAACACGTCGCAACCATACTGGTTTGCTTTGACCATCTGCTATTAATATCAATCATTTTGGCAATTATATATCATATTTCAATTACTCTGTGTCCCGGCAACGTGACAGGAGGTCATAGACCCCAAAAGGGGGCAAAAACTACGAAAACATAACTTCGTTGTACGTGACCTAATCATCAATAATAATCTTGAAGTGAATCAATCATAGGTAAGGCGTCACGCAAAGTTTTTTGCTCATATAACACAACAACAAATTGCTTTGGCATTAGTCTGAAGGCATCTTTATATAGATGTCAGTTGAAAGAGGGAAACGTGAGGAAACTGATCTGTGATTAATGCTAAATATGACAGAGGATATGTGTCTTCGGGTTTAATAAATACATACAAACACATCACGTCCGTTTTCTTTTAGAGGGGCATGCAGAAATCACGTAGGGACCGGCCTAATAGGACATATGACAGTTAGAGAGACGCCATATTGAAAAAGGGTTATGTTAGAAGTACCTTTAACCACCGAGTGTCAATGAAACGAAAGTCCTGCTTTGTCGGGATTGATACAGACGGGGATTCGCGATGTCTGCCTATGTCATATGACGGGCGTGATGCATGTATGATATGTATGTATGATATGATATGTATGTATGTGTTACAATTACATAAGATCAGTAAGTTGATACAGTATCTATTGTACCTATCAGACCATGTCACGCAGGCAAATAGTTTTCATAATAATACATAACACAAGCATCACGTGACGCATAATCACGACCCATATCTCTTGCGGGGTGGCCAGTTCGTGTCTATTTGACATTGCATAAAGTGGTCTATGACTCTATTGAAACTGATAAGTAGCTTTTGCTCATTTGTAATTGTATCTTGGATACATACATAAAAATCGACGCGGATACTTCCCCAATGGGATAGGCAGATTTTTGTTCGCCACCTTTAAAGATCTTGGCTAATCTAGCTTGCATCAAACACACCCATAACACTTCCTATACAAGTTCTTCTTGAAGTTACATTGTTCCAAACCATTCATATCTTTAGTATATAATAATACCAGATATAACTATTTCGAACCCAAAAGTGCACATATACGAATGAAAATAGATTTATTACCTAGCATTGGTATTGATACTGGGGTTGTAATTGCCAACGAAACATTGTTATTTATGCTTAAAAGTAACCAAGGAAATATTATTGTGTCTCCGAGGTTCTGTCCACCCTGAAAAGGTTTAAGTACATGCATGTATGTGTTACAACAAAACAATTTAGTCACGCTACCATGAGGTTGTTTACAAAACCTTTTTGCATCCCTTTGAACGAGGACAAGTAAGAGAGATCTGTCGTGGCGATAACATTGGACACTTTTTGTGTGGGTTCCAAACTGGATTAAACGGCGCTAAGGTGGGTTAAGACATTTATATTATGAATATCCCTTGCTAGTAGGGGGTGCAGGACTGACGACCGTTGGACCAAAGCGGTTTTTGAATGGCGACCGCATCTCGGTAAACGTAGTGTAGGACGCCCCCCTGCTAGATGGACGGATGACCTGAAAATGGTCGCTGGTTGGTTGGCTGACGACCAGCAGTGGACTGACATAGACTGATTGATTGCTAGTAGTCAGAGGTTTACGTGCTTGGTATTGAAGATTCAGTGATTTTCAAGTTAAGTTGTACAAGTTAGTGGCTGAATATTGGGTCAGCACGCAGGGCAAAATAGTGCAAAAATAAATAATATTTGAGCCGACTGTATCTATTCAAATTAGACGAAAATACTTTACAATTTCAACGTAAAATACAAATGGATAGATTGGACAAATATTGAACGATAGTCTTCAGTCATTATTAAAGAATTGATTGCGTATGGTAAGCAAATAGGAAGCATGCTGAAAAAGGTAATTAAAGCAGTAACTATAACAGCAAAGTGTGTATGAGAAGGTGTATGAATGACAATGAAGCCCAAAGTAATTATCTACCAGAATCGTGACCTCTCTTTATAATTACCTATATAACTGTCCCATTTTCACTCTTTACTAAAAAAAGTCTTTACTAAGTTGAATGTTAAAGCACTCTATGGTATATATAGGGTTTTCAATAAATATAAAACACAGTGCGGTGACAAAACGTTAGTATTTAACACAGATATCAGTCTAACTGACATTTTTAAAAGCATTCATTTGAAGTAAACGTGCACCCTTGAAACCGAATTGGATTCGGCAAACCGGTAATCGAACCTTGAACTTCAAGAACGTGTTATTTCACTCAGTTCGCGAATTTTGTTTGTTCTTGTCTTCGGGTGGATTGGGGCTAATGTACTTGGTGTTTTTGATGTTGACAGTACACATACAAATGTGTTATTCAGGCTTAGTGAGGAATGGTTCAAAGCATTGTTCTGTTTATATATGTTATTATGTTTGTGAGACCATAAGTGTTTATGTAGATGGACCGCAAATGTTTTTATATGAAGGTATTTTTATCCATTACGGAGTATATAGATTTTTTGGGTTAAAAAAACTGTTCCTATTATATAAATCCTTCAGCTCAATTTATGTGACTCTACAGACTATCGGTAGGGGAACTATAGATATTACTAGCTGACCGGTAAACTTTGTCCTACCGTAAAGGCCCAAAAAATACATTTTTTACTTATTTTATATCACATATAGTCTATTTGCTTTCTATTTACGAACCTGACTAGATCGGCATATTTGCTGTTAGTTATTTTTAAACACTCGCGATTTATACTCATTTTATTTACTATGTGAGACCAGGTCATATCACGATAAATTAATAAAGATATCTGATTACCTTTATTTTGCCCGAAGTGCGACCAAGTTGCATATAACGTCGGGCAAAATAAAGGTAATCAGATATATTTATTAATTTATCGTGATATGACCCGGTCTCACATAGTAAATAAAATATTTGCTGATGCTAGCTTTTCAAAACTTTAAAACTTTTAGCAATAGCGTCAGGGTTAATGAACTGCATGGAGCTATAATTTATGGAGTGGTATTTATTGTTGCTTGAAATGAATTTCTTTTTATTGCCTTTTGGGTAAAACACACGTGGGCAATAAATAAAAAAAGTGATTTCGGAATTGGTTTTTCGTTAATTGAATGCATATTTGTTCAGAGTTTAAATTTGAGAATTTTGATGGGGATGTTAATTATTTTCTGCCTTTATTTGGTTTTTATTGTTATAAATACAGTAAGGTTATATTCTCCAAAAATGTTCTTTTATTATTTTTTTAAAACTCTATCTTGTCTGCGACCTATATAATATGTTATCAACTGTATTCGTTCTGGCATAACAAAGGAGGACACTAAGGGACTAGGGGGTTTTTTTAGGACCTTTTTCAGATTATCCTATATAAGAGAGAGTTTGACAGTGCTCATTAAAATCTCACAAATGTAAATATTGTATAAAAATAAGTATTATGCGTTCATTGAGTGAATGCGCGCCTGTCAACTGTTATAAAATATACAAAATTATACAATTTAATTCCTATTACGCAATGTAACTTTACACGTTAATAATATAATTTCTTGGTGACGTTACTGTTATTTATTTTCTCGACGTCAATTTATGACGTCCAGAGCGTATTCAGTTAATGCATAATTAAAATGCAGTAATTAAAGCATTTTCTTTCTTTTCTTTTCTAAATATACATTGAATTCTTTCCTTCTTTTTCCTTAATTTTGGGAAACTGACAAAAAGTGGATCGCTAAAAAAGATTTAATATCACTTCTCATTAGTTTGAAAATTCTTTGATGGAAGCTATAGATAAAAAATGCTCCAGTCAAGCACAGGTCTAAATAACAGTTGTAGGTTCCGTATGAATGACTGATAATACTGAGGCCCAAGCCCACAAATATTTTTTGCATAATATCAGTTCAATATCTTATCAGTAATATTATGAAGTTGTTCATGCAAAGCAACAATTTTTCTGTCATCATTGAAAGACTTTGGTCTTAGATAATTAACGTAAAATGAATGCCATCTACGACATGTCGAGAACGGCAGCTAGTTAACATTCTTTTAACGTCCCAGCTAACACAGGACATTATTATTAATCTCTTATTCAACCGTATAAATTTAAGCTTTAGTAACGCAACCAAAAGAAGCATATTTAACAAATATCCACCGAGGAACCCTATCAGTCTTTGGTCGAAATAACTAAATATGATGCGAGAACCTTGGGTAGGCGGTCCACAAATCAAATTAGCATACAGGAGCTGCACAAAAAGGGTTTTTGAACTAATTATGGGGCTCCTGGTCCGCGTAGCCATGTAATATTTATGAGAGCTTTGAAAGGAGCGAGATTTAAGACTTTGAGAAGGTTTTCTGACAGTAATTTCTGTGAACGTTTTCTATTCAAGATAGTACATAATTTATTATAATTTAAATTCTGTGTTTTTGTCTAGAACTTTAAAAGAATGAATCGATTTCCTTCTGATCATAAAGAGTAATTAGGGAACTTGACTTAACGATTTTTCTTGTGGGGTAGCCGTAGTTTATCAATCTAGATTGAACCTAAATTTTTCTAATCAAATCACAAAAAGACAATTTCTATGCGATATCTGTTTAAACTCAACGAATGTATTTATAATAAGTTCAATGTTAAAGCAAAGTTATTGACTATTTTAAAGAAAAGACAGGTGTTCACACGTCTTTCAACATCGTATACCCATATATTCATAAAACGCATGTGTGTTTACCAAATTAGAAGTTTCCTACCAACTGAAACTCCAGTTAGATCTTTATGAGTCCGTAATCTGATATCAAACAAAGTGTATTTGCCTTTAGAATCCGGTCGAACAAGTGCTAATTAAATTGGTTTTATATATCAACAAATAGTCGGTGTGTTTAACAGGAAAATGGACATATGTGGCCACCCATTCATGTTAGGTCACTGACTGGCTTGTGCCAAATTGGGAATCAAGTTTGCTTTTTCATTTACAGACTTAGTGTATTGTGTACTTTATTTGGCAAAGGTAATCACTGAGTCTTGTGTCTTATTTGAGCGTTAGTTCTATATGGTTTTGGATGATGTTATGAAGTAACTAGAAACTAATTGCATGCTGTAAGAGATGTCAAAGGGATAGGGTAGCCTAGCCCCATATGATATACAAAATTTTTTAGGTACATATTTGAGACATTCTTCTCAAGGCGGCTGTACGTAAAAAGGTATGAGTGATCTGTCAGGAACGTTCCAGGAGCTGATCGATAGTCTCTGCCTATTCCGTTGCGATTAATGATGGATGAGAATATATTATGTTTGTTTATTTGAACCCACAAGCTATGTCCCTCATTCTGTCGACATTAGATGATAATAAATACAAGTATGAGTTTACGAGATTAGGGAATTATAATTATAGGGATTACATTTTAAAGTAAATTTCACTCGTAACTCCCATTGTAAAGGGGTTAAATCAATCGACATAAGAAAAGACAAACGCATTCACAACCATTGCGGGGTAGTCAGTGGTTCAGGTGTCCATCTCCGCAATTGCGAAGGTAGTTATTTTATGAAATTGCACTAGTATTATTTTCTGTTTGTATATCAATCGATTGATCGAATTGTATATTTTTAAATTATTGTAGTAACTGGCGTTAAGTAAACAGAGCTTCAGTTATAAAAAACTAAGAATTACCTCATATCTCTTTGTCGGCTCTTACGTAGTTGTTAAAATATTCTTCCGTTAAATAGTTAAACACAAAAGATAATTCTAATCACTGGTTCACTGACTTTGGATCATTTGGATATTTTTTACCAAATCACGGTCATTGAATCCTGAATAGTGGGTGTAACTATAGAAGTTTTTTCATAGATTGTATTCAAATCCATACAAACAATGTAATTGACACGTACATTTATGATGTTGTATGAGAAAAAACTTATAACTATCAACATTGCTGTAGTCAGAGATTTGAGTCACCACCTTATTAATCGATTCGTGACTATCTGAAGCATATGCGATAGAGATCAACCCACAATACACAGGTTAATAGCCTTTTCCCTGATCATTCTCTAAAAGCTCAAGAATATGGGCGTAAAATACATACATATATTCACACCTCTACGTCCCTAACGGGATAGGTAAAGACTATCATTCGCCACCTGGAACGGGTGATAATTGCTGCACTAATACCCTAGACCTTCTCATAAATGCTCTTCTGTTCTTCACACTACGTACACCCGCCTTAAAAAGAATGTCTCTTATTTGATCTGTATAAAAGATGTTTAAATAACAACATAAAATAAAGTAATAAATATTTAAATGCTATTGCATATTTATATTATTATTATCACAAAACTTTTATTATATTATAAGGCAGTCGAGCAAGATTAAGAAAATTAAAACAAACTTTTTTTTTAACATGGAACGTATTTATATATTATATTTTATGTTTGAATTGTATGACAACTAATTAATTTAAAAGCTCCACATAAACACTGACTATTTATTTCAAACCTAATTTACCTAAACGCCTCACAACAATAGCCCATATCTGTCAAACTCGTGTCACATTTATCTCGGAATCTGTAAAAGTACTGCCTCAATGGCCCACCGACCTTGTACCGCGAATCGAATTGCCCAGTAATCGATACTCTAACGAGATACTAATATTAGTCAAGACGTGTTATTACCACTGGATAATCACCGCCCTATATTTCTTTGTTTAAATGATTGCGATCAGGGGCCTTATTCGACTAAAGCTTTTCGTAAAATAACAGTTCAATATCAGATCAGTAATAAGAAAAATAATATTGTAGGACATTATTACACCAATTGAACTAGCACCTTGCTAAGTACATTTAAGACTTGTGTTAAGTGTACTAGCCAACGTACATTTAATAATATATAGCATAATATAATCAACGACCAAACTGGAAAGCAGAAGAAAAGTAGCTCTTAACTCTGCCTCCACCGGGAATCGAACCCGGGAACTCACGATTAGTGTTCAGGTGATTGAAGTAATAGTGTGAAGTTGGTACTGGATGACCAAAATTCTCAAATCTAACCAATAAATCCCCAAAAAGTGACAAATTTCGCTTAAAAAACGGCAAAATTTGTCTCCACTTCCAACTTCACACTATTACTGATCTGATATTGAACTGTTATTTTAAAAAACGCATTAGTGGACTAAGGCCCTTGTTTGTTAAATTGATATTGAGATACGCCTGTCTTTAAGGTTGTTCTATTGAGTAATTGTTGTGTAAGGGCTCAAGTAATGTCATAAGATTAACATCTAACGTTGTTAAAAGGTCTTTGTTTAAATTGTGATAGTATTGTGTACCTTGTAATATTTTAATCTCTTTATTATTGGTTACACCTTTTACGCCACACTATGAAAACGTATTTCGATATAGTAGGAGTTTATTTCTTATATTCTGGGCCAGCAATTTGTTAAAGGGTCTTGGACGTAAATATAATGCCTATTTTCCTGATATACCATAGGTAGGAACTAAGAGATTAGGGAGCTATATAAACGAATGGTCTGTCCAATAAGTAAGTGAATTTGAGACTCACCTAGGCGATATATTGAAAAAGGGTTACGTTAAAGTACCTATAACCACCGAGTGTCTGTAAGGAGGTGAACTAATGTCAATGAAGCGAAGTTTATCAAGTTACAGACAAATGAAAATCCGTGATCTCTGCCTAGTCCTCTACAGGGAAACGGGCGTGATGTGTATATATGTATGGTCGATGTTGGACCAGCAACTTCTCACAAATCTTAACATAACCCTTAATTTTCGCAACCCATTCACACTAAAAAGTGACCTAGGATATATTATATTATATCCGTCGTTCTATCTAGGAGATATTATATACCCGAAATTCTATCCACCCGAAAGGGATTAAAGGAAATGAATGTATATGTAATTTAACAAGTAACCTAGAATATTTTATGTCAAGAGATTTTATTCATTCATAATTGATGCTCTGAACATGGACTCAAGGACTAGCCTTTATGTTGGTCGTTACATCTCATATTGACACTGGGTATTGCATAATTATTACGTCAGTAATTGAGAGAAATTATGCCACCTTGACCTCTTTGTAGGCGACACAAGCTGAGTTAATAGGGTAAGTGTTTTAAGCACTTTATTTTACTGCATTATTCCGTGTGGCTTTGTACTTTGGAAGAAATAACCATGGGTTTTTATTGCGCCTGTAAGCGAATTAGTGATTTAATTAGGTAAGATGAAGAGTGCTAGGTTTCATTCGTTTATGACTTTCACTCTTTGTCTTATCATACCAATGGCACAAGTTGACGAAAACTACTGATTACCTTGAATAATAATTATCTTATTTATTATTAACCATATGGTCCATATCATTTATATTTATGTATTATTAACCATTATTGAAAATGAAGGTTTAGTAAATTTTAATAGAGTTAACGAAAAAACCTCCGCAAAAAAATCTAAGAACAGCACATTGTCAAAAACTTATCAAAAGGTTATTCTAATCGCTTGCTGTTATTATAACTCTGTGGGTATTGTAAATAAATAGTGCGGAGTAAAGTATTAACCCAAACTAAGTACATTAATTTAGACGTGAATCTTAAGTGTGCATATTAAAATCAGCTCAGATAAATCTAGATATCGAGTATCTAAGTACAGTGGTTAGAGTCAGCGATCCGTGAACATTTTTGGCCTTCCGTTCTTTTAGATAAACACGCTAAAAAAGTGTAACAAAGAAGCACCATTTGTTATTCGGACATTCCTTAATGTTTCCTTGTCTGTAGGTGTGAATCAAGATTAAATATTGAATTGTAGCATTGTGCATGTAAGGATAATACACTAAGTACACATGAGTAAACCTTTTCAAGATAAACTTCATTACGTCACCTGAAACGTTATATTTAAAAATAATGTAGGTACTTCTTTGAGTTAATAGATTCATTTGTCATTTTATAATATCGGTCATTAGATTATTAAGATTTATTAAAAACCTTCTGTTTTTACTTATTGATATTGTTGCTTGATTTGATTGATTAATTTCACGAAGAATTATTCACGATTAATTTCAACAACGTCGTAGATAATTTAAAATACAATATGTATAGTTAAAAAAATTAATTGAATACTTCTTATGATGATAATAATTTATTAATAATAACCTACTCTTGTGTTTATTGTTGTTAAACAATTAGCTTTTTAATAAGTTAGACGATTATCACAGGACGAACACAGGTTATTGAGAGAACATATAAATACGATATAAATAATAATAGTTTGTGTTTTTCTTCCTGATAAAAAACCTACACCATAAAGCATTGGTCTACTTTATATAGAAATACCATGTAGGTATATAGGTTAACCATTAAAAAAATGGAACTGTACTCTTCAAAATAGAATGTAAACATATGAATTTAACCGAGAAGAATTAATACCTATGGTATAGATGGCAAACATTAACTGCCGTGCCTTAATATAACCTAAAAAAACTATTCAGTAAAGTGGACCAATACTTCATTTATTATTCCAAGTATATTTTAGTCGATTAGTCCGGCTCTTTATGTTAGGAACCGGTATCTTTGCTATGGTAGACGGAATCCAGATGAGGTTTGGTGAGGAAAAGATTCACAGAACTTATTCTAAATGTAGTGTGAAGATTTATAAGGAATGTAATACAAATACAATGTCGATTTAAGGTTGAAAGATGAGTTGATGTGGTACGACAGTAATAGAAAAGCATAAAAGAAAATACTACTTTAATTTCTTTAAAAATAAGCTGAATTCTAAATAATAATTATATTTAATACCAATAAAATTTCCATAAAGTTTTTAACTACCAATAATAAAAACATACGATAGAACAGAAAGTTGAAAATTGTTGTTTTTTAAATCTACGTCTATTACGTTTAAAACATTACGAAGATAAAAGCATTTTCTGGAGCAACGATGCTTTGCAACGACAGTTGCAGCAAATGAAATTGTACAAAAAGTTAGTTATTAAGTTCTGTAAAACTATCTTTATTGTACGAACCTCTAATCCAATAAGACTTTTGCTGTTAAATGCTACATAAGTTCTACAAATCTAAACCAATCTTTTCCTCACCAGTCCCTCTGGGTCCATAGCAAAGCGGCCCTTACCGAATCGCTTGACGTGGACGTCCCGATTAAAAGACACGCTTTTCGGCTCTTTGGCAATCTCTTTCGTTTCGTTATCGGTCGTCGTCACTTTCCCACCATCTTGGGTTGCCAGTCCTTCGATGTCACTGGACATTATATTTGCTATTTCAACCTTGTCGGGGCCCGTGTCAGCCCGGCTTCGATTTGCGAAGGGATAGGATCTTTCATAAGGACTGTTTGTGTCCTGTGGGATTTTTACTATCTGTGGATGTAAGGGGGATTAAAAATATTTACGTTTTCTTTATTTTTGGGTGTGCATTGATAGGTGTACGTACCACAGTAGGTTCAGTCTTGCTTTTTGATCCTTTTCTTGGTCAGGTATGAGAATCTGGAACAAAATAGAATACCATTGTAACAACCGTTTCTAATATTTAGTATTATGATTCCTTAATTTACAATGACGTAATGGTGACACACAAGATGTTTTGCTAAATATTTACAGAGGATTAACTGAACTAATAAATTAGGCAATAAATCAGAAAATAAATACGAATATTGCGTTACCTCTATGTTTGCAAAGACGCAAACACCATCCCGTTTTGGAAATAGACGATTTAACACACTTTAGCACAAGTTATGTAAACTTGTGTTTTATATGATCGAGTGGGCAGACTTATATTGGAGCAAGGTTAAGGTTGCTTGAGGTTTTGAGGTTATATCAACATAAACAGTTTGTGTACACGAAAGTGAATTGAGCTTAAATAATAACTATATTGTATATTGAGAATAAGTAATAATAAGAGGTAATATTTACAGATATTTCTTGGAAACATTAGAGGATTTGTAACATTGAGTGGTGACTTATATGTAAAATAGGCAGTCACAGTCAAATCCTTGGTTCAAAATAGATACATCCATAATCCCTGATTGAGATCGCAACCTTTTGTCAATTTTAGACTGTCATTAGAAACAAACGCAAGAAATTGGAGAATCTAAGTATCATATTATGTTTATTATTCCAAGATATCTCATTGCATCCAAAATCCCCAATGTAAAATCTTATGAAAAGACAGGAAAAAGAAATCTAGTAACCGCTGTATTCAAATCCTAAAGAATTACAGAGTCAGTATCATAGAAAGCTCCGTCCTAATCACAATTTTCACAATGCCACTGTATCCGTCTTGTCACATAACATGACACTGTTACCCAAACATATAGATCACAGACCGTTGGCGTACAAATAGGTTATGACAATACAAGGAGGTCGTTGATAATTTGTCAACCAGCCTTAATAGATGTTATTCTTTATTTCATAGCATGAATGCCTTGCATGTGTTCGGCAAAGGTTCGCCTTGGCTCAGCCACCTACAGGCAGAGGCAATCTCAAAACCTCGCCCACATTATTATTTTATTATAACCATTGCGATAGTGTGTTTAATAGTGTCAAGTTGTTAAACCATTAAGGCTTTATTGTGGCCTGAACAAAAGCCTTCTTTGTATGTGTATGAAATACTTTTATTTACTAATTTTGTTGAAGGACGGAGGTACTAAACTTAATCATAAAATTATACTCCCCAAATGAGGTTATTTGAATATTCTATCGTCTGTATATACCCATCATATCTGAGGAAATAAGGGTGTATAACATTGATGGTACATAAGGCAATGTTCTAGCAAATAATTCGTTATAATACAATATTGTTAAGGTTTATCGAGAAGATTGTCTCCAAAGTTCTGTCTATCCTAGAAGGAACAAAATGTATTAAAGTTTATCTATAACCAATATACAGGTAAGTGTAATAATGTATATTTGATAAAATATTTTCAGGAGTATAGCCTCGAATCTTGCGACATCCACACATTACCTGTTAAAAACATAAATGAATGTAGGAAGATCTATCCTCACAAAATTGCAAGATCAGTTTCATTTTGCAACAATATTCTGTTTATCACAAACATGATTCTGCCTTTTACGACTTGCCCCAGTTAAGTAATTTGATGACTAATTGAGAATTAATGAACTACGCAAAAGATGGAAATTCATTGCTCACTTTACTTTTACTCAGTTTTGTAATAGTTTACAGACAGTCATATCCGTAAAGTCCGTAAAAATTGGACAGAATAATAAGTAGATTGAACAAATGACGAACATTTAGTGTGTAAAGAAAAAAGTATTTGTGATGAAGACTGGCCAAACTATAATCATTCAAATATCCGTTTACTTAACGATGTACAGTCAGCGCTAAAAGTGCAGTCCCAGTAACTTTTTATAAGGTTTAAGTTAATAAGAACAAAAGACAATATTTTGCACTTTAAAACTGGCGCCACTATGCATTGTCATGGCCACTTTTCGTTCGCGTGCTTCGAAATGAAAAATATTGTCTTTTGTTTATATAAACGTAAACCATATAAAAAGCTACTGGGGCTGCACTTTTAGCTTTCACTGTACATACTTATCAAACCTTCATATATCTTATATACATCTTCTTATGTAATATCAGTTTGGAGATGACTAGAATCTTGGAGCCAATATTGAATCTACTCGGTCTCTTTAAACATGAAGCCGTAAATAACTAAATTATTAAACAAAATTCTTACAATTCACTTTTTAATTACTCTTCAAATGTCTCTTCTTAGATGATTTTGGTCGATAACCCACACA